>JAULJZ010092880.1:0-12198 GCA_032270985.1 Heliamphora pulchella
TTATCTATAATTATAACATTAATTTTTTTTTTAGCTATTAGTTTATCCATACCTACTACTACTACTACTACTACTACTACTATTATTATTATTATTATTATTATTATTATTATTATTATTATTATTTTCTTTTCTTTTCTTTTCTTTTATTTTCTTTATTTATTTATTTTTTTTTTGGTGTTAATTGGATAACTCTCGGGGTGGAAGATCGTTGGCGACTCTCGTTGGCTATATTACCGTTGCTATTATTATATCTAAAAAGCGGGTCCTTACAATCTACCCCCCTTAAAATAAATTTCGTCCCCGAAATTTTGTATCGTACCTTCGTTTGTAAACAACTGTGGGTAGTTGACTCGCATGACGTCTTCGCGTTCCCAAGTTGATTATTCGATTCCTTGATGTCTCCATAACAAGCGTACTAGCGAAATAGTCTTTCTTCTAAGCACTTTGTCGCAACGGTCAAGGATCTTCACTGGTCTTTCTTCGAAAGTCGCGTCTTTGTCGATTTGGAGCTCCTCCCAGTTGAGGGTGTGGATCGGATCAGGTTTGTACTTCCGCGGTTTTGAGACGTGGAATATATTGTGAACATCTGCAAGCTGAGGCGACAAGGCTAAGCGATAGGCGACTGGTCCCACTCTGGCTAGGATTTCGAACTTGCCAATATACCTAGGTGATACCTTTCCTTTCTTTATGAATCGAATCACTCCTCGTCGCGGCTGGATTTTGAGAAACACGTGGTCTCCTACGTTGAATTCCAGAGGTCTCCATCGTTGGTTGGCGTAGCTTTTCTGTCGACTCTGGGCGGTGGAAAGATGTTGTCGAACCAATTTGATCTTCTCGGTGGTCTCAAGAACGATGTCTGGTCCTAGCAAACTTGTTTCTCTGGTCTCTGTCCAACACAAGGACGACCTGCACGGTCGGCCGTAGAGCGCTTCGTATGGTGGCATACCAATACTGTCTTGGTAGCTATTATTGTAAGCGAACTCAACAAGCGGTAGGTGCTTCTCCCAACTTCCTTTGAAATCCATGACGCAAGCTCTCAGCATGTCTTCTAACCGTCTGAATGGTGTGTTCAGATTGTCCATCGGTCTGAGGGTGAAAGGCTGTGCTGACGCCAAGCTCCGTTCCCAAAGCTGTTTGTAAACTACGCCAAATTCGTGATGTAAAACGATAGAAATTGGAATCCCGTGCAAGCGGACTATCTCTCGAATGTTCTTCTGGCTTAAGGTTTCTAAGGTGTCGGAGGGTCCAACTGGCAAGAAGTGTGCGGTCTTGGTTAGGTGATCCACAATAACATAGATCCCGTCATGTGCCTGAGGTGATCTTGGTAACTTGGTGACGAAGTCCATCGTAATGTGCTCCCATTTCCATTTTGGTATCTCCAACGGCTATAGGGTTCCTCCCGGCTTCTGATGCTCGGCTTTGATTTGCTGACATGTGAGGCATCTGGCGACGTAGTCTGCGACATCTTTCTTCATACCGCTCCACCAATACTCCCTCTTTAGGTCCTGGTACATCTTAGTTCCTTCGGGGTACACTGCGAAGGGCGATCGATGAAACTCTTTCAGGATGTTTTCTCGTATCTCGTTGATGTTGGGAACAAAGAGCCGACCTTGAAACGTTAGGTACCCCTGCTTATCCACTATCCATCCAGGCTTTGACTCCTCTGTTATTAGGTGCTGCCGGATATACTCTGCTTCTTGGTCGTGCTTCTGTGCATCTAGAACTTGTTGACATAGGTTGGATGTCACCACTGTCAATACAAAATAAGATCCCTCCTTTGGCTCGGTCGGTTGCAAGCGAAAATTTCCAAGTGTTTCCATCATCTTCCATTCTTAGGCGGCGATACAGGCCAACTGGGGTCTCGTCTTTCTGCTCAACGCATCAGCTACTACGTTGGACTTCCCAGGGTGGTAAGCCAAGGTTAAGTCGTAATCCTCAAGGTACTCAATCCAACGGTGCTGCCTCATGTTCAGATCCTTTTGAGAGAACAGGTACTTCAAGCTCTTGTGGTCTGTGAATAGTTCAAACTTCTCTCTGTACAGATAATGTCTCCAAGACTTTAGTGCAAAAACGACGGCTGCCAATTCCAGATCGTGAGTAGGGTAGTTCTGTTCATGCGATTTTAGCTGTCTCGATCCGTACGCTACAACTCTGCTATTTTGCATCAATACACATCCCAAGCCTTCCTTTAACGCGTCATAGTAGACGGCGTATCCGATGTCGCGCTCCGGTATGACCAAGATAGGGGAACTCGTCAACCTGTTCTTAAGCTCCTTAAAGGATGATTCGTACTTCTCATCCCATTCAAACTTCACTCCTTTCTGCGTTAATCGAGTTAAGGGCTTTGCCAGCTTTGAAAAATCTTAGATAAATCGTCGATAGTAACCAGCGAGGCCAAGGAAACTGTAGATCTCGAATACATTTCTCGGCTGCCTCCATTCCATAACTGCCTCAACCTTGGTTGGATCTACTGCTATCCCCTCTTCAGATACGACGTGTCCCAAAAACTTTACTTGATTCAACCTGAACTCACACTTGCTGGCCTTGGCGTAGAGTTGTGCTTCCCTCAAGGTCTGTAGGGTCGTTCTCAAATGTTGTTCATGCTCTTCTTCAGATCGGGAGTAAACCAAGATGTCGTTAATAAACACCACCACAAACTGGTCGAGGTACGGTTGGAAGAGTCGGTTTATTAGGCTCATGAACACTCCAGGGGCATTCGTGAGGCCAAAAGGCATAACTTCGAACTCGTAGTGGCCATGTCGGGTCCTGAAAGCGGTCTTCGGTATATCTTCTTCCTTCACTCGCAACTGATGGTATCCGGATCTAAGGTTGATCTTCGAAAAGTGTGTCGAGCCTCGGAGCTAGTCAAAAAGGTCGTCGATACGTGGCAAAGGATATCGGTTCTTAATCGTTACTCGATTCAACTGCCTGTAATTGATGCATAATTAGAGGGTTCCATCTTTCTTCTTAGCAAAGAACGCTGGTGCTCCCCAGGGTGAGGTGTTGGGGCGAATGAATCCCTTGCAGAGTAACTCCTTCAACTGTTCTTTCAATTCTCTAAGTTCTGCGGGTGCCATGCGGTGTGGGGCGATAGAGATGGGGGCAGTTTCGGGCTGAAGCTCGATAGAGAAATCGATCTCCCGTCGTGGTGGCAAACCTGGGAGTTCTTCAGGGAAGACATCTTTGTACTCGTAGACTATCCATGGCAGCTCTACCTCGGGCTGAAGGTCGGTGCTAGCTAGCAAGCAAGCTACTATGCTGGGGATATCGGGGTATCAGGTTTGGCGTGTGATCATCAGTTGGGAATCTTGTCGTTCACCCTGAATCCTTACATGGTTTCCGTCTTCAGTGCAAGCCTCGATCCTCTTCTAGTAGCAGTCAATTATGGCCTGATGGGAAGATAACCAGTCCATGCCCAAGATGGCGTTGTAATCAACTAGGTCCATAACCCGTAGGTCACAAGACAAGCTGTTGTCGGCTATGCGTAGTGTGCACGATCTACAGATGTGATCTACCCTCACCTGACTTTCGACTGGCGTGGCCACACATAGAGCTTGAGACAAAGGTTTGATTCTAGGTGTAGGGATCTCATGCATGCAGCAAATATGAACGAATGTGATGCGCCGAAATCGAATAAAACCTTCACCAAGGTGTTGAAGAGTGCAAACATACCTTAGATTACTTGATAGTCTTCCTCCTCTTCTTGTCCCTGAATCGCGAAGACTCGTCCTCCGTTGTTGTTGCGGTTCCCATTCCTTCCCGGTTACTGCGGTTGTTGAGATCCTCGGGGGCCTTGATTGATAACTCTTGCTGGCCTCCCTCTCTGCGGCTGCTGGTGCCCTACTTGTTGGGGCTGCTGATTATGCAAGCGTTGCCCTCCTTGCTGCTGCTGCTGGTATTGCTGATGCGGCTGTGGCCAATACTGTTGTTGAGGTTGCTGCTGAACTCGATTTTTCCAGAATCCTTGGTTATTTCTTCTCTGTTCCTGAGGGCACTCTGACTTCCTGTGTCCTTCTCATCCACATCCATAACAAACATAACCTCCTCCTTATCGCTTCCCGTTACCTCTACCGGTCGGCTGGTTTCTCTAATAAGGTCCCGCATTCGGGTGACTGCGGTTGGGCGGTTGACGCACTGGTCCACCCCTTGAGGTTCCTGCACGATCTTGAAAAATCTTCTGGGAATTAGAAAGCTCTCGCTCTAAAAGTAGAGCGGTATCCACGACCTCTGCATATGTGGGTAGGCGCATGTCGATCAAACATCCTCGGATGGCGGGTTCCAAACCCCACTCAAAGCGTCGGGCTCGGGACAGCTCGATGGGAGCGATGGCAATGGCAGTGGCATAACGTCCTAGCTCTTCGAATCTAGAAGCATATTCAGCGACGATCATCTTACCTTGCTTCAGCTCCAAAAATTATTGAATCATGTCCTGCTTCAGGATATCTGGGAAATACTTCTGGAGAAAATGCTCTTCGAACTGTGCCATGGTGTTGACTTTCCTGATGTTTCTGATGGAGTTCCACCAGTGATCTGCCTCTTCCTCAAGCTGATACGTAGCTAGGGCCACCCGATCGATCTCTCTGCGTACATCCATTGTATCTAACACCTTTTTGATTTGTCGAAGCCATCCTTCTGCCTTTTGAGGGTTAGCTCCCCCGGAGAAAGTCGGTGGTCGGAGCTTGCAGAATTCTGAGAACATGGCTATACGTCTTGGGACAGCTGAGGGATGAGGTGCAGGTTCAGGGTCCTGTGCAGATGCTGGCTGGCGAATGGTGTCTACGAGCTCACATAGAATGTCGCAGATGTCGTCATTTCTGCTTCGTCTAGGTGGCTCGGGTTCGGGCACCTGCTCTAAACGTGGGCGTCCTCTACCTCGGTTCATCTTGTTTAAAAGAAACCAAGGGTTAGTCTCATCATTTAACTTAAGGATTTTTTTTTTAATAATTGAGCTTTATATGGTTTTATTATTAGTGTTGCTATTAGTTTGATGTTTTGATATTTATAGAAAAATGACAGTAGAAATAGCATGTATAAAAGAAGAATGTATGAGACATGAAAGAAACAGAACATAGCAGCACTATTCATTCATAAGAAGAAGAAATAGTACATAAAGTCATACAAATAAGCGGGGACATAGCAGAACATAAACTGTTCAGGGGAAAGCCCTGTCCCTAGTGTCTACCCCAAACCCGAAGAGATGCCTAATGAGTATCCTCGCTAGGGTCCTCCTCATCCGATGTGTCGTCGCCGGTGCCGGCTGGAGGAGCTGGAGGTATCAGGGCATATCGAGGTGAAACTGGAGAGTACTCTCGAGGGTAGGTGGGGGATCGAGGGATGTAGATAGGAGAGGAACGGCCAGTGGTGCCAAGGGAGCCCTCGGGTGAGGATGGCGAGTAGTCTGGTGAAGCTGGTGGTGAAGCTAGTGGTGGCAGCACTCGGGTGTATCTAACTGGGCTACGAGGCCGAGGTGGTGGTCGCACTGTTGAGCTGGAGGAGTCAACCTCCTCATCCAATGGTGTGGGCGGAGGTTGATAGGGCCATAGACTACAGGATCGGCCGCCATTACTCGAAGCCGCTCCAAAGTGCGCTCGTGATGGATCATCTGGTGGGCACGTCGGGCTTGCCGTAGGGTGTTATCGACTCTCCTCCTCAACATGGCTTTGTACTCGCGTCCCGTCATCCACGGGTACTCCTCGTTCACTTTTCAGATGTGCCGAATAGCATCGTGCTCAGCCTTCCACCGGATGTTACCCTCCATCTGGGTGGGGTCGGTAGGAACAATGCGGTTCGCCTGGAAGCAAAAGGGTCCCCATGAGTCGAAGCTGACGTACGAATCTGATGACGATGAGGCCGAGGATGGGGCAGATCTACCAAGAAAAGAGGGTGCCATCCTACAATGAAACAAGAGAACGGTGTCAGTTTTTAGCAAACTGTTAGTTCAAAGTTTCATGTCTATAGCATAATAATAAGGGGTCTAGCCAAGTCTAAAAGTTCTAGTCTCAGAGTCTAAGCCTAGGTCAACGGTCACGTGGATAAGGGTTGAATCTAAGCTCTGATACCAAACTGTGACGTCTTGAAACTCGAAGACATCTATAGCGACAAATAGCTAATAATGGTGCAGAAAAATAATAAGCGATTAATACCCATAAATGTAGAAAAGTAGAAGTAACATAAAATTAAGGTTACAGACCCAACATAAAGTGTATTTAGCATAAAACATTTAAAGAAGGCAACACTAAGTCTGATCAGCTCAAAAAGCATCAGATGCAACAGAGTGGTAGAGTTTCGGCTCATGAGAGCCACGATTCCACCTCCTCTGGCACCAGGTAATCGGCGGGAACTTCCGCGTCCTCAAAACCTGGCATAAAATGCCGTGAGCTATAGTCCAGAAGGAATAACATAATTATATAAAAATTTCTCCAAGTATAGGTCAACACATAGCAGGTAAGAGGATAGAGTAAACATGACAGTGAGCAGTGATGAGAGTGATGCAACCAATTTAAAGTTTCTAATCCAATTTAAACTTAAGTTCTTCTAGGTTCTCCTTGCCTGGGAAAAACTATCCTAAACCCCATGATCCCAATCACACTGACCAAGTCTACCAACTGACAGAGAGCGTTCCTTCAGCCGTGGGATGACTACGTAGTAAACTAAGTGTCTAGCTGGGTCATCACTGACGGCAAGGTGCCAACGACGGTCTGGCCCTCGAACCTTGGGTCAAGGTCCAACGCAAGATCGCGAAATCTAACTCCGATAATTACGCCACCCGAACTGCCTTCACCAAAATACAAATATTACAACAATGTGCATTTAGCACTTGGGGCAAAAACCTCCCAAAACAAATCGAGGCATATAGCCAATATCACAATATTTTCAAGTATCTAAATTTTCAAAAAATTCAATTCCATCAACCACAGTACCAACCCTAAGGTTTAATTTTTATTCTTTTCTTAAAATAAAACAGTGAACCCCGTAAAACCCACCCATGATGACGTGGCATGATATTTATGCTAAAGTTATGATTTTTCAACTTACATGAAAATTCATGCATTGGTGTGATTAATTAGCATGTAAGATAAAAAGTGCACTAATTAAGCTAAAATCACCTCAATTTAAACTAAACATAATGTACATAGATCAATGATTTAACCAAATTTGCATGTAAGTAATTTTAACCACTAAAATCATGTAAGTACATCGAGACAATATTACACATTCTAATTATTTAATTATGCATATCACAACATAGGGAACCCAAAATAATAGCATTAACACTTAATCACATTTAGCCACAGTCAGGATTTCAGGTTTAGCTACTGTTTTTAGAGTTTTTAAAATACTTAGACTTGGAACTAAAATCTGATATTTGGTAGTCACCCTATTTGGGATGTTCTGAACACTTTATATGTTTTACACTTTTTAAAAGTTTGCCTTTAAGGCCTTGGTTTTAACAAAACAAACTTCTATGACAATGCAGAGAAAAGTTTCCAAAACAGTGGCGTGAAAACTTAGTGACTTCAAAAATAGAAATGAGAACTTAGACTTAAAATTTCATTTTTCAAATTTTAACAGTTTAGATCTATGAGTTTAAAAGCTTTGGAACTTGACCTTGTATTTTTTTTATTTTTCTTGAATTTATTATGATTATTCTACCAAACAGTGTCCAGATTTAACATACTTTGGGAGAATCGTTGCTATTTTCTCTACACACATGCAAACAGATTGATTTTAGTGGGGTTAGAAAGATAAAACATTTATCTATCCAACCACATAAAAATCACACCCAAAGCTTGTTTCTACAGTAAATGGAGTAGATTCAAATTGGTCTGTCCAGACAGCCATTTTGACCCAATTTACTTCTCTATTTTTAAAAAAATAAGGAAAAAGCTTTGGATATCAAGAAAATTCGTGCATGCAAATAATATATATATGAAATTACAGTAAAAATTTCAGAAACTTTTGATGAGTTTAGATTACTCAAAAAAAATAGTAAAAATTGGATTTTTGGTAAAAATCCTCTCTGGATAGATTTGAGTATGAAGAAAAATAGTACTTTTTGAGCTCCTAGGCCCGTGGCCCTTGCATACATGGCTATATCCCTCATATATATGACTTATATATGAGATATATGCCATTTGAATGGATAAAAAACAAACAAAAATGGTAGATAATTGAGGAGAAAGAATAAAAATAGAAAATAGGTTCAAAATCAAATCTCATAGTGTTGAGCATGGATTTTAAACCTAGAGGTGTTTAGGAGCTAAGAGGGACTTAGTATGTGAAAAATAAATGTATAAGAATATTATTCCTACCTTGTATAGCCTTGTTAGGGGATGAATGTTAATGCACCTTGAGTTAGAACACCAAGAACACTATGAATATATGAAGAACATACTTGTTCTCCTCGCTCTCTCTCTCTAGGACTTCACTAGACAGCACTTAACAATTTTCTTTTTTGAAAACCAAATATGGTTTGTAAGAGTGCTTGCCGTACAAAGTGGAGTGGTGTGTGAATTTTTATAAAATTTTTTCTTAAAAGAAATCTAATCAAGTGTTCTTCCAAAAAGGTAACCAATGCTTGGCTACTTATCACATCAAACTTTTCTCTGCAGTGGTGGAGAGTGGTGGCAATTGGGTGGCGGTGGTGATGGCGGGGAGTGGTGGTGGTAGTAGTGGTGGTGATAGTGGCAGCAACGATAATTGTGACAATAATTGTGGTGGTGAGGAGTGGTAGTTGTAGTGGTGGTGGTGGTGGTGGTGGTGATGGCAACGATAACAGCAGCAACAACGATCTGCTGGTGGCGGTGGTAGCGACGGCGACAACAACGATGGTGGTGATGGTGGGGAGTGGTGGTGCTAGTGGTGGCGGTGGTAGGGGAGTGAATGGTATATTAAGTGTAATTTTGATATGAAAAATATTATATAGAACTTATTAAAACATAATCTTTAGTTGTGACTTATTAAAATACAAGACCACCAAATGGGACCTAGACCAAATTTTTTTTTCTTTTTAACTTTAACCCAAATAGATATATTTTTAAATTTCTCCGATCATAAAAAATTAGAAAAAGAAAAATTGGACTATAAAATAAAATGAAGACATTGACAGTAATAATTTAGGTTTTAGACAGATTATCATGAAAGACAACATGAACACATTTTCAAAGATAATAATAAACCGACAAGGGCATTACTCTAGTGAATGCGTGGCAATTCCAATGAATGAAAATGGTATTTTTGTAGAAACTTCGTACAGAATTGGAAAACTTAAACTATTATAAGTACCAAAATCTCTATGGATCAGTCGAGGTGAGCATAAACCAACCCAAACACCGTGAGATCTTCCAAAATAAAAATCCCATCATTATATTAAGTGAACACAGATAGCGAAATTGAATAGCCTAACAATTCTGACCAATGACGACATGCATAGTATCCATAACTCATCTGATGAAGAAGTCACAGATAAATTTTCCAAGTTCAAGGAGGATGTTTACATAGCTGATAATTAGCCCTGATTGGAATGAAATTTTCCATTAGATGTGTGAACTTTTTAGATGCAATAAGGTCCATTTTTAGCAGATATTATTTCCCAACAACCGAATTGTACGCGTGAAGGATACGCATTGTTATGTCACGGGTATGAACTGTTAAATCTCTTAACGGCGCTAAGCATTTGCAGTGAAAACAAAAGTTTAAGGAGGTTTAGTACAAAAAAATTTAAGTTCAGGGTTTATCACATCAAAGTCCATAACCATAGTGTGGAAAGGTTTAGATGCCAAAGCTAAAGCATGAATGCAAATCAGACTAAGGAGGGCTTTAATGAGAAAGGTCTTGCACAAAGTACTGTTCTACAAATCAAGGTATTACTCAATGTGTCAAGGAATCCATACATGAATGTCAGATTTACATAAATTTTGCTCTCCCCATTCCCGTCTAAAGATCGATACGTACAAGTCGGGGTGGAGGTTTTCACAGCAGTATACATGTACTGATGAAGCTAATCAAGTTAAATCTGAGGTGGTTAGAAATGACTGTCCAAACCTCTATTCATTCTGGTGAATAGATCAAACTTCAAAATTCACAGAAACTAACCGCCTTTGGTATCTGTTGTACTCAACAGCAAGAACCAGCAGAGCATGGAAAAACTGCTGGTAATTCTTGGCCAACCATAACTACTCAAGACGTGCAAAACTTACTTGTGATGGGCAATCGTGCTATGTGTCAGAAATGGGTTTCAACTCAAAGAACCTCGCAACAGCCTGATAGAGATTGTCTTCCTCAAATGGCTTCGACACATAACCGTCCATACCACATTTCAGGCATTTATCATATGTGGCATGAATCACATCTGCGGTCATGGCTAATATTGGCACGTGGCACTGAGACTTTGTTTCGTCGCTGGTGGATTCTCCAACCAAATGCTGCTCATTTGCCTTGCTCTCCATCTCCCGAATAAGACGTGTTGCCTCAAAACTGCAATAAGGGCAAAAAATTGGATTAAAAATCACATTTTTCTACTTTTGTACAAGATTTGCGTCATGGTAGAATTTTGGATTTATGGAGTGATTTGTGGCGAGAATAGAAAAGAGAAAGGGTTTGTGAAGCTGATTTTTTTCTCTCCTCCCTTTGATTTTCTTTCCCCCCACAAAGCTCTCCATCCAAGATCCAAACAGTCTTAGAGTTTGTTCAAATATCCGGATGGGGATCAGTACCTTGCTCTTACCATTTATTGGAAGAAATAAGATGAAGTTGTTAAAGAGAAACTCGAGATATTTCAAATTTGCAGAAATTGGTAAATTTTTCTTCTTTGATGAAATTCTTGATAATCACAACTGACAGGAGCATTCCAATTCTCACGAAATGCAATAACTTCTATCAGCCACCTAGATGACCAGAAGTTACCAGTTCTTCCATCACAATATAGAATTCTGATTAAATTTGTAAAAATAAAAAAATAAAAAAATAAATAATTGAAAGCTACAGCTAGTAGCCCAAGCAGCTTAATTATGCCACTGCCATGACATCGGACAACTACCGACAACAAAAATTGTGAAGGTGCGACAATGGCAAGGTACAACTATCCGCAACAAGAAGTGTCATTGTTACTGCCGATGATTTTACCATTGCAGTGACAGAAACCAAAAACTAGAAACAGATGGATTGTGGATGAACATGCAGATAATTAGTTTGAAACTTTTTGAAAACTTAAGTCCCCTCAAGGTTTCTTTGACCTCCCACTATTCTTAGCATTTTGACCTACATTTTATGGTGGTTGAGTGTCTCTGGGTCTATATCACATTTGGCAAGACTTTAACATAGAATGCCTTGCCTCTTGCCTACATACCACAATTGCCATCCTTCATTCAGAAGCAACCTGGCTCATGGTCTCCAAAACAATATCAATATCTTCTTTTTCATCGATCCTCCTCCTGGACGGAAAAGCACCATCTATTCTGACTACCTTATATCCTATGAATTCTGTTACCAAATCCTTGACTATTTACCTTCAAATGAGAAAAATACTCTGCACTCCCGAGTAAGTGGGGATTAATTTGATCAAACATAGCAACTTCAAGAAAACCTTACCTTTCTTCAACCAACTGAACTGATAACTTTTTGTACTCACGAAAATTAGGTTTGCCAATATATCGAGTGCTGCAAACTTGTATCACAACTCTAGAATTGACATATTACATGACTAATCAGCTTTCCTCACCGATACATTACATCATGTATTCTTTTCCATACAGATTTGATGCCTACTAGGTGGTGTCAATCAAATCAAATTAGCTGTATATTTGACCGTATATTTTTAGTTTCCATTTTAGTTTACATATGATTGCTGTAAATCTGTATATTGCTAATAATCAGCCATGTAATTAGCCGGACGATTGTTATATAATGAGAAGAAATCCTCACTTTGAGGGATCGAATAAAATTGGCATGGTATTAAAGCCAAACCTGTAAACAAAACCCTAGCCGTCGCTCTCCAGCCGACGTCAGATAATAGCTACACCGGCACCCTCGTCCTCACTCGCCGGAACCCTAGCCGTCGCTCTCTTGGCGTCGCGTCCTCACGTCGGCAACTCTGGTGGTTTTTTTTTGGTTCTGTCGGTCTCGAAGGCGACCTCCGTGGTCGGCAACTCTGGTGTGCCTTTTTGGTTCTCTCAGGCGACCTCTGTGGTCGTATCG
>JAULJZ010092891.1:0-12198 GCA_032270985.1 Heliamphora pulchella
ATCAAATTAAAATAAATTTAAAATTTTACTCATCATAATTAACGATTTTTTAATTATGTGATTCTCAGGATTAAAATGCCTTTCAACCCACTAGCTTCCATTCTCAAAGAAAATAAACTTACGGGACTATACTATGTTGACTGGAAAAAGAACTTGGACATTGTTTTAACTGCTGAGAATTATAAGTTTATTTTAACTGAGATATGTTCACCAGTACTTGATGAGGGAGCTACCGAAAGAAAAATCCAGTCCCATCAGAAGTGGCTGAAAGCTGATCAGATGGCTTGCTGTTACATTTTGACTTCAATGTCAAATGTCTTGCAGCATCAGCATCAGTCTATGGCTAGTGCCTGTGACATGATGATGAACCTCAAAGAAATGTTTGAGGATCAAAATCGTGCTGCTAGACAGGTGGCATGAGATCTCTAATGAATGCAAACATGACTGAAGGGTACACTAGTTAGGGATCATGTTCTAAAGATGATCAGTCTTCTGAATGAACTGGAGATCCTTGGAGCTGAAATTGACGAAAAAACTCAAGTCGATATCATACTTCAGTCACTGCCTAAAAGTTTTAAGCAATTTTACCTGAACTATTCTATGAATAAACTCAGCTACTCACTGGCAGAATTTCTTAAGGAACTTCAAGCAGCCGAGGGTGTTCTTAAGAAGCCGGGTTCTGTGTATGTGGCTGAGAAGGGTTCTTCCTCTAAACCAAAAGGTAAGAAGAAGAAAAATATCCAGACACAGGAAAACACAAGTCTAAGAGCAGTTAAGGAACCAAAAGCAGGTGTGAAGAAGCTGAGAGACAAATGCTATCACTGTAACTAGTTTCGGTATTGAAAAAAAGCAGTGTCTAGTTTTTCTCAATAAGCAGAACAAATAAGGTAATTTCTGTTAACTGGTTATTGAAATTTGTTTAGCGGTGTTATCTACTGGTACCTGGTGTGTGTATACGGGAGTCACTAATCATGTCTGTAATTCTTTATAGGAGTTCCAAGAAATCAAGCAGCTTAGTGATAAAAAAATCTATTTGCACATGGGCAATAATATAAGGGTGGCAGTAGTTACAGTAGGAGATATCACTCTCAGTTTTAGTAGAGATAGGATACTACTTCTAAAAGATTGTCTTTATGTACCTTCGATTAGAAAAATATTAATTTCAGTCTCGAGTTTAATAAAAGAAAAATATTCTGTTCATTTTGGTGACTCTGTCGTTTTGAAGAAAAATAAACATTTTATTTGTTTTTGTACATTGGTGGATAATCTGTATGTTGTATCTCCTATCTCTCCTAAACTACAACTAACTGAAATGAATAACACATCTATTTTATTATATAAGAGAAAGTTTCCTTTTTTAATGAACCAAATATTTCTTTGACACTTACGCTTGGGTAATTTTAATCTAAAAAGGATAAACACACTAGTAGCAGATGAAATTTTGAGTTCATTGGAAGTGGAAGCACTTCTAGTATGTGAATCTTGTTTAAAGGATAAGATGACCAAGAGACCTTTTTCGACCAAAAGCTATAGAGCTAAAGAACCGTTGGAGATAGTTCATTCTAATGTGTATGGTCCTATAATAATCCGAACTAGAGGTGGCTTTGAGTACTTCATCAGTTTTATTGATGACTACTCAAGGTATGGATGTATTTACCTAATGCACCGTAAGTCTGAATGTTTTAAGAAATTCAAAAAATTCAAGGCGAAAACGGAAAAGCGTCTAGGTAAAAGTATCAAGTCACTACGATCTGACCGTGGTGGAGAATACCTCTTGGGAGAGTTTAAGGATTACTTGTCATTAGAGGAGATTACATCCCAGTTTACTGCACCTGGCACTCCACAGTAGAATAGTGTAGCAAAAAGAAGGAATATGACTCTTATGGAGATGGTAAGATCCATGATGAGTTATTCAAGTTTATCCGATTCGTTTTGGGGTATCCCAAGGGAACGAAGGGTGGTATGTTTTATAACCCTAAGAATTTGAAAATCATTGTTAGCACCAATGCCCGATTCTTGGAAGAGGATTATATTATGGATCACAGGCCCAATAGTAAAATTATTCTGAAATAACTGAGAGAAAATACAAGAAGAACGGAAGAAGAAACACAAGTCATTGATATTCCATTACCTCATCGTAGTAAGAGAATTATCGAAACAGGTACAAATCAAGAATAGGGTGCTGATGCACAAGATTCTGATTTTGTACAGCGTGTTACTGCTAATACACAGACACAGGTAGTGCCTCGTCGTAGTGAAAGGGTTATTCATCAACCTGACCGGTATATATTCTTAGGAGAGTCATTTGACAAGATTCTGGTAGAACTAGATACCGAACCCTGTAACTACAATGAAGTACTAAAAGATAAGGATGAAGATCTTTGACAAAGGGCTATGAATTCTGAGATAGAATCTATGTATTCAAATCAGGTCTTAAAACTTGTAGAACCACCAGAAGGGATAAAACTCATTAGATGCAAGTGGATCTGCAAGAGGTAGAGAGGAGTAAAAGGAAAGGTTAAAACCTTCAAAGCTAGACTTGTTGCTAAAGGGTTCACTCAAAAAGAAGGGATCGACTATGAGGAAACCTTTTCGTCGGTAGCCATGCTAAAATCTATCCGAATTCTCTTATCCATTTCCGCACATTTCGATTACGAAATGTGGCAAACGGATGTCAAGACAGCTTTTCTTAACGAAAGTCTTGACGAGTGTATCTATATGATACAACTAGACGAATTCATTGCAAATGGTCAAGAGCACATGTTGTGCAAGCTTAAGAGATCCATTTATGAACTTAAGCAGGCATCGAGGTCTTAGAACACTCGATTTGATCAAGCTATAAAGTCTTATGATTTTGATCAAAATCTGGATGAGTCCTGTGTGTACAAGAAGCGTGACGGAAGCGTTATGATCTTTCTAGTACTTTATGTAGATGAAGGCAGTTCCTTATGCTTTGGTAGTAGGAAACCTCATATATGCTATACTTTTCACTAGACCCGACATCTATTTTGTCGTTGGCATGGTTAGCAGATACCAGTCTAATCTAAGACAATAGTATTGGACTGCGGTAAAGAATATAATCAAGTACCTGAAAAGAATTAAGAATTATATGTTGGTTTATCAAGCAGAAAGTCTAGTACTTTTAGAGTACACAGACTCAGATTTCCAGTCAGACATAAAGTTTGCATCTGGAGAGAACCTTGCAGATCATTTACAAAGAGTTTACCGGCTAAAACTTTTGATGGTCATGTAGAGGGCATGGAAGTCAGATGTATAGCAGCATGATTTTGAGTATAAGTGGGAGATTGTTAGAGTTGGTATATTGAAAATCATATTTTTAGTATTTAATTTTATTAATTTTTTATTTTATGAGAATCTTTATGAGTAATGTATGCGTATCATTTCTTTAATGTTATGCATGGATATTCGATATTCTATATGGTATTTAATCTGTTGTGTAGAGTACGGGTTGCACACAGAAGATTAGATTTTAAGTTCTTGTAGAATATAAGTTTTATGTTCACAGTTTAGATGGAAATAGACATACCATCGGTACAACTGTAACAAAGAGTTTTAGTAGGCCTGTCTTGGTTACAGGGAACAGATAATAGCGTTGTCTATTATTCCAACTCTCTGTATCAGTACACTTTGTGTGTATTGAACGGGACATTTGGGGTAACTAATTTTATACTGACTATATAAATTAATTCACACCCAAGGTTATTATGAATAATACTTATTCTCTTAATTCTAAAATAATTATTGATTTGCATATATTTAGTATTCATTGTTTTGATTAATTAAAGGGTGCAATCTTATATGGGTCTATATTCCCGATGAATTGGATAGCGATATTATTTATATGGCAAATATTAATTATTGACGAAATTTACGTCCCGAAGATCGAGATTAACGACACTCCCTTAAGGAAACTTATAAGATTTGATCGGGCCAAACCCTGCAGGTGGATTTAATTATCCGGTGGTCAAATAAGTTAAGTAGAAAGGCTTAAGGAATATTAAGACACCGATTAAATTAAATTGTCAGTAATTAAATTTAATTAGCGGGTATTGAGAATCTTAACGTGGGGAGAAATGGTATGCATTTAATAACAAGAGCTCAATGCAAGAAGATCATGAGATTATGAGTTAGAGTGCAATTATAGTTTTTTAGTGGTGTGAACTGTAATTCAGTATTTTACGAAAATTACAGAAATCACTGCATGTCTTTCCATAATTGCAGAAATCTCTAGTAGGTGTCTGTTTTCTACTGGAAGTGTAACTCATAATTACTCTCTAGGTCACTGTTGTAACCCTATATATATGCACGTAAGCTAAACCAATTTTTAATGATTTTATATCATTATTATTATGATATTATTTTTGTCTTTCAAGACTTAAATATATTGGAGTTCTGTCGGTACGAGTTCTTGGAGGATCGTAGCCCACATTACATTCGAGGATCGCGTAAGGGAATACAGTAGAAGATCTGATAGGAGCTTCAACTCGGAATTAAGTCATAGTTGAAGATTAGATCGATAAAAAGTATTCTTCTAAATTAACTTTGGTTGCACGGATTTTCTTTTGATCGTTCAACGTCAAAAATTTTATCTGGAGCCCGTTTCGGCGTTTGCCCATACAGTTAATTTTTTATAAAAATTGTTTTCAAAAATAATGATCCTGGTAGTATTTCCTCCAACACACTCCACAACAGAATGTGTAACAGAAAGAAGCAATAGGCTCTTTCGGAGATGGTAAGATCCATGATGAGTTATTCAAGTTTACCCGATTAGTTTTGGGGACTGCTTTAGAAATAACAGCTTACATTCTGAATTTGGTATCTTCTAAGTCAGTACCTTCTACTCCCACAAAATTATGGACCGGGCGTAAGCCTAGTCTGAAATACATTCGAATTTGGGAGTGTCTAGCACATGTGCTGAAATGGAATGCGGGTAAATTAGAACCGAGAATGGAAGTCTGTTTCTTTGTGGGGCATTCTAAGAAAACAAATGGTGGCCTATTTTATAATCCTAAGAATTAGAAGGTCATTATTAGCACCAATATCCAATTCTTGAAAGAAGAATTATATTATGGATCGCAGGCCCAATAGAAAAATTATTATGGAAGAACTAATAGGAAATACCAATAAAACGGAAGAGGAACCACAAGTCACTGATATTCTATTATCTCGTCGTAATGGGAGAATTATTGAGACAGGTGCTACTCAAGATCAAGGTGCTGATACACAGGGATCAGATTCTGCACAGTCTGTTACTGCTAGTACACAGACACAGGTAGTGCCTCATCGTAGTGTAAGAGTTTTTTATCAACCTGATCGGTATATGTCCTTGGGAGAGTCATTTGATAAAATTCCAGCAAAAGTAGATACCGAGCCTTGTAACTACAATAAAGTACTACAAGACAAAGATGCAGATCTTTGACAAAGGGCTATGAATTTAGAGATGGAATCTATGTATTCTAATCAGGTCTGGAAACTTGTAGAACCACCCGAAGGGATAAAATCTATTGGATGCAAGTGGATCTACAAGAGGAAGAAAGGAGTAGACGAAAAGGTTGAAATCTTCAAAACTAGGCTTGTTGCTAAAGGGTTCACTCAGAAAGAAGGAAATCGATTATGAGAAAACTTTTTCGCAGGTAGTTATGCTTAAATCTATCTGGATTTTCTTATCCATTGCCGTTCATTTCGATTACGAAATCTGGCAAATGGACGTCAAGACAGCTTTTCTTAAAGGAAGTCTTGACGAATGTATCTATATAATACAACCAGACGGATTCATTGCAAAGGGTTAGGAATACATGTTGTGTAAGCTTAAGAAATCCATTTATGGACTTAAGCATGCATCGAGGTTTTAGAACACTCGGTTTGATCAAGCCATTAAGTCTTATGATTTTGATCAAAGTCCAGATGAGTCAGTCCTATGTGTACAAGAAGCGTGACGAAAGCATGGTGATTTTTCTAGTACTTTATGTAGACGATATCTTACTCATCTAAAACGATGTGGGGGCATTATCTACGGTTAAAGTATGGTTATTTGGGTAGTTCGATATGAAGAACTTGGGAGAAGCCAATCACATCCTTGGGATCAAGCTTGTGCAAGATCGAAAACAAATGATGTTGGGCTTATCACAAGCAAAATATATCGATGATATCCTTACTTATTTTAGCATGCAGGATTTCAGGAAAGAGTTTCTCCTTTTTAGGCATGGAATCCTCTATCCAAGGATCAGTGTTCTAAGACACCTGATGAGATAGAGAAGATGATGGCAGTTCCTTATGCTTCGACAGTAGGAAGTCTCATGTATGCTATACTTTGCACTAGACCCAATATTTGCTTTGCCGTTTGCATGATTAGTAGATATCAGTCTAATCCAGAATAGGAGTATTAGATTGCGGTAAAGAATATAATCAAGTACCTAAAAAGAACTAAGAATTATATGTTAGTTTACCAAGCAAACAGTCTAGTACTTTTGGGGTACACAGACTCAGATTTTCAGTCAGACATAGAGCTTACATCAGGAGACAACCTTGCAGATCCTTTACAAAAAGCTTACCGGCTAAGACTTTTGATAGTCATGTAGAAGGCAGAATATAATGGTTGGTATACAAAAAACTATAGTTTTGGTATTTAATTTTATTTTTAATAAAATTAATTTTTTATTTTTTATGAGAATCTTTATGAGTAATGCATGTGTATTATTTTTTAATGTTATGCATAGATGTCCGATATTCTGTATAGTATTTAATCTGGTGTGCAGAGTACGACTTGCACACAAAAGATCAGATTTTAAGTTTTTATATAATATAAGTTTTATGTTCACCGTTTATATGGAAATGGATATATCAACGGTACGACTGTAGCACAGAGTTTTAGTAGACCTGTCTTGGTTACATAGAACGAATAATAGCGTTGTCTATTGTTCCGACTCTTTGTGCTAATACATTTTGTGTGTATTGAATAGGACATTTAGGGTAATTAATTTTATCCTAACTATATAAATTAATTCACACCACAAGATTATTATGAATAGTGCTTATCCTCTTAATTTTGAAATAATTATTGATTTGCGTATATTTAATATTCGTTATTTTAATTAATTAGAGAGTGCGATCTTATATGAGTCTATATTCCCGGTGAGTTGGCTAACGATATTATTTATATGGTGAATATTAATTATTGACAAAATTCACGTTCCGAAAGATCGGGATTGACGATACCCCCCTAAGGAAGTTATAAGTTTTGACTGGGTCAAACCCTACAGGTAAATTTAATTATCCGGCGGTCAAATAAGTTTAGCGGAAGGGCTTAAGGAATATCAAAATGCCTATTAAATTAAATTATCAGTAATTAAATTTAATTGGAGGGTATCAGGAATCTTAACGTGTGGAAAAATGGTAAGCATTTAATAATAGGAGTTCAATGTAAGAAGATCTTGAGATTATAGGTCAGAGTGCAATTATAATTCTTTAATGATGTGAACTGTAATTCAGTATTTTATGAAAATTACAGAAACCGCTGCTGTCTTTCCATAATTGCAGAAACTACTGGTAGGTATCTGTCTTCTATTGGAAGTTTTACTCATAATTACTTTTCAGGTTCCTACTGTAACTCTATATATCTGCGAGTAGGCTGAACCAGTTTGAGATCATAACATAACTTGTCTTTCATGACTAAATATATCTGGGTTCTGTCGGTACGAGTTTTCGATAATTCGTAACCCACACTACGTCCGATGATCACGTAAGGGAATACAGTAAAAAATCTAACAGGAGTTTCAACTCAGAATCAAACCGTAGTTGAAGAATGGACCGGTAAAAAGGTATTTTTCTAAATTAACTTTGGTTGCACGGATTTTATTTTGATCGTTCGACGTCAAAAATTTTATTTGCAGCCTGTTTCGGCATTTGTCCGTCTAGTTAATTTTTATCGAAAATCGTATACAAAAACAATAATCTTGACAGTATTGCCTCCAACAATGAATTCTCAATTCCACATTGGAAGTTCAAAAGGAACTTTGTGAGTATATAACTTTGAAGTAAATGAAGGACCCTTTGGGCTACTTAGTTTTGTAGATAGGAAGATATACTTAAATATGGGTTTGGGCTTAACACGTAAAACCACACGCGTGCGCCGCCCACTTGTTCGTTCGATTGTGCCAAGTTGGGTTAGGCTTGGGCTTGATATTCAAAGAGCTTACATTTTTTGAAAATTTTTTGTTTAAATAAAACTTTCAAAATTTGATTTTCAAATACATCTATTTTCGTTAATCTAATGACTCTTTATCCGAACCAGTTTGAACCTCTAAAGTTTAAACCGAACCAATTTTAATCTGTCCGAACAGGTGTAGGGACTGTTTCGAATAGTCACCAACAGCTATAAAAACCCCTGTACATTGCATAATTTTGGCATCTAGTTTTCTCCCTTCTCTGCATTCATTTGTCTGTAATTTTAAAAGTTTGAAAGTGAAACACTTAGTTGGTTCCCATTGCTCGAAGATTGTAATATTTCTTTTTCAAGTGTTAATTGTTGTATCCTAGAAGATAGACATATGTGAAGCTTATTAGCACCTCTATGAGGGACGAATCTATTTTAAAGAGATAGTGTATAACACTAGTTTTGATCAGTTACAAGTTTTCGGTTAGTTCGTAAGCCTCTTTTATTTTTTTAGTTCTTTATTTTTGTAGTCTTTATTTTCAACATTATCCGCGGCACAATAACATTTTTTATTAACATCTTCTATCTATCCAGCAAATTAAATTTTTTGATCGCACATTAAAACTAAACTGCTAACCAAGAAGAAACAATATTATTACTTATAAAATTAAACTTCCTGTTGTGCACTTGAAGTTCGGAGTTAAAATCATATTTCTAATTTTCTATTATTCTTCCGCATGCAATTATATTCTATATATTTTTAGAGTGAATATACATAAAAAAAAAAAAAAATTCCCCCATCAAAAAAGAAATACATCAAAAAAATTAATGTCTTATCTTATTGTAATTATTTTTTATTATTATTTTGTTAAAATAAGATAGTTTATTTCAATGGACAAAAAATAAATATTTTATGAATATGGCTGGATCTAGTAAGGGCCGAGAGGGGCCAATATTCTCTCTGAAATCCTACGACACTTCATTAATACTTTAGCTTTTTTTAATAATTTTAAAAAATTTCCCCATCCCCAAAATTATAATTTTACCGTTTTAAATTATAATTTTATTTTCTTTTTTAAAATAATTTTGTCTCATCTTTTTATTGGCCCTAGGATAATTGCTTATTTGCTTATTTGCTTATTTGATGTTACTTATTTTTATTTTTAGTGAAATTTTTTTTATTATTTAATTAAATTATTATACTTTTATACTTCTCTCATGGAGACAAGTCGACAAAATGAAAAAAATCAAAACATAAAAAAATTTAAAAAAAACAAAAATAAGCTAATAAATTAAATTTTATATTGTTTATTTTCGTTTTTAGTAAATTTTTTTTATTTTTTATTTTTTAATTCCAAAAAATATTATTTTTTGAATTCATCTCATCGAAACAATTCAAAAAAATAAAAAAATAAAATAAAAAAATAAAAAAAATCAAAAAAAAATTAAAAAAACAAAATTCATAACATTTAACCCAAACAGGGCCATTGCCGTTAGCACTCCATACAGCTCATCAATCATCACTTGCCCTCTTCTTACTCCAGCACCATTGAAAATTAATTCAATTTTATCTCATAATTTTTTTTCTTCAAATTTCAATTGACTTTTAATTTCAAGTTCAATTATTTGTAAATTTAATTCAACTAATTGGTCTTCTATCTGATTTGTTTTTTTTTTTCATTTTCTTCAAATTCAAGTAGCATAGCAATGAGAGAATTTGTACACAGATATGTACATCATGAATCTAGGTAAGCAATCATGAATCTAAACAAATATAAATAAACGTGAATTAACAAATTATTATATTTTTAATATATCAATATGAAATGATTGGATATCTAAATTGACTTGGATTATGTAATGAGTTTTAAAATACCGAATTGTCCTCGGGAACAAAAATCTAAATTAAGGAACATTTCTCTCGCAGCCTTAGTTGCAGTGGGCGGAATTAGAATTTCTGCTTGATAATAGATAAAAGTGCTAATCTAAAAAATTCATAAGAATTGATAATATATAATTTAATTTAAAAGCATATTATTTGATTGGTAAAAATTTAGAAAATTTTAATTCACAAACTAAACAATGAGATTGTATATTAAATAGAAAATATTAAAATGTGAACATGGAAAGATATAACATTCGTGCATCTACAAGCTTCCATCTTCCAATGAAGTTCCTGGAAGAACAACCCAACCAACCCTTCTACAATTTTCTGAGAAAATCAAGAAAATAAAATTTAGTTCTTTTGGAAAGGATACATAAAATTAAAAAATTTGCAAAAGAGTAAAACGGGAAGATATTATGCTTTGAAATTTTGAATATTGTACAAAATAAACTTTAACTTTTTTATAAGTATTGTTCGTATTGATACTAGTAAAATATTAAAAACAATTTCAAATTTATCGCTACAAAATATTATATTTATTTTTAAAAAAAAATTATTATCCATTAACAAACAATTCAACCTAGCATAAACATTTATTTAACATGATATTCTAATTAATTAGTCTAAATTAATTTCTTATTTCATTATTTATGATGAAATAATTTTTTGAAAGCAACATATATTTAAAATTTAATATTTTTTATAATGAACTAATATTGATTAGTTTTAAAACTCTCTCTATGCTATGCTTGAAAACTTGAATCACAGTAGAAACATAAAATAAAAATTAAAAAAAGAATACAAAAATAAGTAAAAAAAATATATATTTTTTTAAAAATTCATTATGTACCAGTCAGTTTCCAATAATGTCCGATATTATCCGATGCATGCGGTCCTGATTAGTATTTTAAACCCTGTGAAATTAAATAATTATCGTACAAATCTTGCTTTAAAACGATACATATCGACCGGTGCGGAATAATATTTCACAACCATAATTTTCCCTCAAATAAATATATGTGCAACGCATTGATCTCCTTGTGCCTTGTAGGGCAGCAAATTATAAGCATCTATCTCTGTTGCCAAAAAATAAATAAATAAAAAATCATAGGAAGAATAATTCAGTTTCATTATGATTTTCCTTTTTAACACTTGTTTCAAAATCTTTGCTTACTAATATTTTACATCTATTATAGCATCACACTACAGCACATTTACATGACGAAATGTGTAGGGAAAAAATATTTAAAAAAAAAAAACACGCAAAAAGGGGCAGAGGAGAACCTGTTTAAGTTAGAGAACAATCGCAGGACAAGAAGTTGTCCCAGATCAATTTTATGTTGTCTCTGAGCATTTCAGTCACCAGATCGATTCGAACATTCTGCTCCTGCAAATTGGAAGAAGTGGATGTCATAAACACATTTAGCATTTTTACCAATTACAAAACCAATTATATGACAAAGTAATCATGGATCGATACTAAGATTATTACTATGATAGAAAAACTGTCATATTTCTGAATCTGGCAAGACCTACAAAATATAGATTCAAAGAGAGCCATTCTCTAGATAGCCAAACGCTTTCTTCTTCTTCTTCTTCTTCTTCTTCTTCTTCTTTTATTTTTTTATTTTTTATTTTTTTTTTTTTTCTGATGACTCGGAAAATCGCTTTGCTGCTTTGAACCTTCCCTGGCACGGTAAAGTTGGGGATGCACGAGCAGGCGTTGTTAGCGAGAGTTGAACACAAATTTTTTCAGCTTTATGATTGATCTCGGTAATGACCTTAAACCGTTGGGTACCTGACGCGGTTAAGATAGCCCGTACATTATTTCACATAGCATTGATGTTTGACACATTGCAAATAAAATCATCATCAAAGCGTTTTGGAGAGAAAATAAAACAAAAAAACAATATTTTGAATAACCAAAACGAACTTAAATTGATACAAGCTACTGTAATGAAGTTTGGCAGTGCAGAATCTGCAGACAGAACAATATATTCTCATCACAGAAGACAAGGGAAAAAAAAGTTACAGTGCCGGACTGCCCAAATAGCTTGTGTATTATGTTGGAATCTGTGAATTTCATTGGCCATGGAAATCCAGATTTCAATAGAAGATTCAATTACAATTGGATTGGCCA
>JAULJZ010092913.1:0-12198 GCA_032270985.1 Heliamphora pulchella
CTTTCTCTCTATCCCTCATCTTTTAATTGTTGTATTGATTATATTCTTGCATATCTTTTCATATTGCAATATTAAAATATTTCTAAAAAAGCTTTAACTTTCCGTTGAAATAGAAAAGACCCAATTCACCCCCCTCTTGGGTTGCCTAGATTTAACATTATTGATTAGTTCATAAATTTTGCCTCTCCTTTATTTATTTAATCATTTTCTCTGCAAAGAACCCTACACATAGTTTTACCCCTATTAAATTCTTGGGATAAAAGATATTGATAATAAATCGAAAGTTTCAAAAGATAATTAAAGCTATACGATTTATGAAATTCTGGGTCAACTTTGATTAAATTCAAAATATTTTAGCATTTTGACCAAAGCGAGCAGCAAGCTACAGCTAAAAAGCCAAGCTTTGAAAACTCCAGTGTGCTTATGCACACGTAGGTGTTAAAAGCCTCCGTTTTCCTGGGTAGAGAATGGAAGAAATGGAGATGTGTCGCTATACAGCCTATTTCAATGAATCAAAATTTTTTGTCGCCATCAATTGGATTTATTACACCCAGTAGGTCGTCAGTTGCAAAGAAGAAGAAATGGGGGCCATTTGTGTGGCCATTCCATATCGGTGGAAGATAAAAATTAAATCTAGTATATAAAAAACTTGTGAGCTATTATTAATAATTTGGGTTTAAACATTTTGAACAGCGTTGTTAATCTCTTTATCCAAGTTATTAGGTTAATAGTTCACTTGAATCGTTATAAACGGTATTCATGCCAACCTTGATTCTCATGTAGGGCTCCGTGATAATGTGGATACAGGAGCAAAGGCTGTAAAGATGGATAGAGGCCCAAGGTTGTATACATTGTGTATGCTTATGGGCTGCTATGTCTGCTAATAAACTGTTATTCACATTCCAACAATGGGAAGAACTGGGGCCACGCGACAAGAGTATTACATATTTGAGTGAAAAATATTATGATACTCAATTCCACATCAGTGGGAGATAAAAATCTACTCTGATATAGAAAAAAAAACTTATGGGTTATGACTAATAACTTGACTTGAGTATTTTAGAACGCATTGTTAAACTCTTTATTTAAGTTATTGGGCAGTAGTCCACTTGAGTTATTACAAATTGTATAAGAGTCAACCCTAATTCTCATATAGGGTTCTATAGTAGTGTGGATAGAGAAATAGATGCTCCGGAGAGAGATAAAGGCCCTGAGATTTTATACCATGTGCATGCTTATGTGTTGTTCTGTATTCGCTAATAAGATACTATCCACACCCCAACCAAAAGAAGAAGTTGGGCCATTCAATGAATTTATCGTGTATTTAAGTATTTCGAGCTGCATTGTTAAACTATTTATTCAAATTATTAGGCAAGTGATTTACTTGGATTGTTATAATATAGATTTGGAACACGAAATAAGCTCTCTCATCGGATTTTGAAATTTATGGTTGTAATAACCCAAGTGGATCATTAGCCTAATAATTTAAATAAAGCGCCTAACAATGTGATCCAAAATGCTCAAGCTCAAGTTATTAGTAGTAGCCCACAAGTTTTATTATATGCCAGACTTATTTTCTATCTCCTACCGATATGGGATGGGTTATCACAATATCCCCCACTCAAATACGCAACGTTCTCTTCGCGTGATCCATGTTCTTTTCTTAGTTGGGATGTGGATAGTAACCCATTAACGGACACAGAGCAGCTCATTAGGGTGTGCAAAGTATACAACCCCGAGGTCTCTACCGCTCTTCAGAGCCTTTATTCCTCTATCTACATCGCCGCAGAGCCCTAGATGGAAACCAGAGTTGGCTTACTATTTGTAACGACCCAAGTAGACCATTGACTCAATAACTTGAATAAAGAGCTTAACAACGCGGCTCAAAATGCTTAAACTCAAGTTATTAGTAATATTCTACAAGTTTCATTATATACCAGACTTATTTTTTATATTCTATTGGTGTGGGATAAGTTATCACAATGGTTACAATGAAATTTATAACCATAGATTAATGAAGAGTGTTTAAAAATGTAATTTATATGAAATCTAACAGTAACCTTAAAATCAGAGATGTTTTACAATTTGTTTCTTGTTTTGTTGTGAAATTCATCAATATTATATATTTGTTCAAGAGGTTTTAAAATTTCTTCATAAGCATATAATAACAAATGATCGTTTCACAATGTAATTAATGTGAAACTTATTACTAGTCATGTATTAATCAATAATTCTGTGAATTTAGCAGGTTCACTATACTGTTGTTGTGTCCTAAAATTCGAAGGTTGATAGATCTTTTTCCAGAATTTGTGGGATGGATTTCTGTAAAACAAATAGCAAACTTTAGGAAGTTGAAGGGCCTGTAGCTCGAAGGCCGGTTGTTTACATGCGTACGAGAAAAATGACAAACAAATTCAGCAATTCTTATCTCGCATGAAGGTCCAGCTTAACAAAGGTTTGGATGTGAACGAGAGAGAGAGAGAGAGAGAGAGAGAGCATTCTCCACAAATAGAGTTACTTAAAAAAAATGTATCAGTAAAAGAGAAATATTATTAAATCTACAACTCGAGCAAAAATTACATAACCTCGACTCCAAGAGAGGCAAGCTCATGGCTAAACAAGCATATAATCAATATGAGTCAATCACGGAGAGTAGAGATCCAAAGAACACCGAGTGAGCAACCTACCAAAACAACCCGATAGGAAGCCTATTAACCTATCAAAGCTTAAAAACTATAAATAAAACCTAATCATAGTATCCTCATCATCAACCACATAAACAAAACTTGACGATTCCACCATCCACCAAGCTAATAATTGCACATCTTCTAATGAACATGAACAGTAACTTGAACATCTACAAAGCAGCTTCCAATGCAACAATTACAGCACACCAATACAGAAAACCAACACAATCCTTTCTTCTAGAAGATCAAGATTGGATCTAACTTCCACAAAAAAACACACACTCTCACCTTTAATTCAAAAATTTCTGCCCTTGAAATTCCACATGGTCAAAACCTGACCCCTCCCCCTAACGATTCAAGATAGGGACTTCGTATGAGAGAGTCCCACCCTTTTCTCATTCTTATGTCTGCTTCTTCTATGGCCATCAGAGTTGAGATGATTTGATTTTCTCCCCCTTCATCGTTTAGACCTAAAAGTCTCCCCATTTTCATAACAAATTCGGCTTCCCTGCGAACAATGTTGTTTTGGTTTAGAAAATCTTGGATAGATAGAAAAAATTGATCCAGGGACTGTTGGCACTTAACTCCCCCTTTTCACTTATTCAACTTTGTTTTCTTTTCGTTGCATTTTAGGCAGACCATGCCTAGATCGAATGGCATTTTCTTTTTTAGACTTTTTAGACTTTTTACCTCCTAAAAAAAGAACCTGATTCTCACATCTAAAAAAATTATTTATGTGGTGCTTTAACTCAATTATGTAAACACTTTATGTAGGATAATATATTGACTCATCTTTATTAGATAGGTGAGAAACAAGGGTTACCCACGTAGTGTGTATCACAATATTTTTATTTATTAATAATATCACATAGACAATGCCTTATGTTATTTAGGGAGTCGGACTAGTCCTAAAAAAAAGTTCCTATTATGGGCTTGTTGCCTAAATCTCCCTTTTCTTTTTTCGTGGTTCATTATAATGAATATTAGATATAATTGATAATTGTAATAAATTATAAAATTATAATAAAAAATATAAATTGATAAAAAAGAGTCTTAAGATTTGCGACACGTGCAATGTGCTGAGGTGGCTCTCATTTGGTGTCATTTTATCCATATCCTTCATCTATCCAATTCATTTATCTACCATAGATATGAATCTGTGATGCATGCATGCAGTGTGGGACCTTAATTAAAATGATCCAACACTTGTCTCTATCATTGTACTTCCCCTCTTTGGACCACTTTCAATAACTGCTTCTTGCGTAAGATAAGTTGTTCGATAAACCTAACTTTTCAACTTAAAAACTAGATTATTAAGTAACGTAGCCTTTTGTAATAATAGTATTCTTTAGTAATATATCTTGTAATATGTAAAAAGAAAAAAATTTACTCCAAAGAAGAAAAAAAAAAAACAATCTCCTTTTTTGTTGCATTTTTTGCATTTTTTAGGTAATAAAAATTTTAAAACTAAATTTTAGTCTAGGTTAGCAATTAATCAAGTCCTAACACAACAGTAGTAGAAAAGCTGTAGGAAGAATGATGGGTAAGAACGATAATAGAGCAGCACGAGAGCGGGGATGAGGCTTTCCATTCTCATTTTTTATTTGATTAGAGTGGGAACAAGGAAAAAAAATTAGTGTGGATATATATATAGTTCTTAAGTTTTGAGTTATTAGTACTATTAATAAGAATTATAAAAATTATAATAAACTAAAAAATTAAAGTTGATGAATCATCAGACTAAAAAAACATAAAATGTAAGAAATAGAATTAAAAAAATGAGAAATAAATATAATATTTTAATATTTTAGTCTTATTAATCTTTTTATAAATAATTTTTATACACGTATTCATATTTAACAATAGGGGGAAATATTCTCTTCCCTAAATTGATGGGTGAATATATATATATTGTGTGTGTGTGTGTGTGTTTGGGGTTTAAATTTGGTTTGCGACCTGGACTGCTTGATGAGCACGTGCCTCTCGTGCATGCAGAGTAGAGGGAGAATGATGGGTGAGGATTCGTGACATCCAAGCCTTTTTCTTGGATTACTTACCCTAATTAATTTCAAATTAATCAATTAATTCATAGAAATTAGGAGCATATAGCTAGCAACTTCAACTTAATTAATCCAAGTACCGCCCCATTTACGTACTTTGATATAATACTATAGTGTTAGGTTTGACTATAAGGGAAAAAAATGGGCCATAATATAAAACAATTCACCAAACAAGAAAATGAAATAACCTTATTCATTAATCCCTAAGTATTGGTTTCGTAAGGTGAAATTAAATATAATAAAGAGGGGCGAGAGCATACCGATCAGAATACGCGTGGGAGTATACGTAAATGTGTGGACCAAATTCAATGTGACGTTGCACTGAGTTTTTTTCCAAATTGATTACCATGCAAAAAATGGAACGCTTGTACACGATGTATTAATATTTATTCAAATGAGTGTTAGAAAAATATGCATTTAAAAAAAGGGCAGAACCAACTCTAATACCAATCATTTACAAATAAATTTGGTGATATATTGAATTTCTCTTTTAATATCTTTATTTTTGGCTGTAAATTATGAATTCATTTAGTAGATGCCCTTCACATTCTATGGAGAAAACCATTAGTCCAACTGGTGCATAAATCACCCCAAAAAAAAAATATTTCCATTAAACACCTGGTGCCCTTGCTAAAACTCCAAATTTTTGAATAATTTTTTTTTTTTTGGTTAGCTGACCACCAATTCATCTAAAGTTTAGTATTTTATATTCTCACTATGTCCACTGAGACTGGTGGTACGACTTTTCTCCATAAGCAGGCTAAGCATTCTATTTCTCAAATGGACAATAAGATTTAAACACAAGATATTCTCTATTTTTTGAACGTTAAAATTTAATTATTGCAATGCAGGTGAATAAATAATTAGTAGTAAAATAAAGAAAGAGAAACCACAAAAATAATCAATTCCTTTAATGCATTGCTTAAAGCTACTGCATTGTCGAACATGGATTTGCATACCAAGAAAAAAATTGTTATATGATAGATTGATTTTTTTATGACTTTAAGTTAAAAGACAATAAATCAATTTAAATCAGTTTCCAAACAAAGCGTTAATCTCCTATTGACTATTTGGGAGATGGATTTGCAGATCAGTTAAACTGGATATCGACTAAAAACCCAATTGGAATAAAAAGATGGGGTTTGTCAAAGTGAAAATGACTCCTTTTTCTCTCTCTCTCTCTCTCTCTCTCTCTCTCTCTCTCTCTCTTTTATGTATCACATATTGAGGAGATGAAATTCATCAGTTTGAAAGTTAGTTTTGAAATCACCAGTCTTCCATTGACTAAACAAAATGAAACAATATGCAAAGTCATCTATGCTTGCCAAACTTTTTGAAGTCATTGAATGATCATAGTTACTTTTTGAAACCACGGTACCTGTCTTGCCCTTTTTCTTTTTCCTTTTTGTATCAGGTCGTCTTGATTAGCACATTAATATTGTTTTTTAATTTTACACAGTCCTGTGAACATTTGTATATATGAACAATTTTAATTGGTTGTGGTTATATATGCACGATGTTGCTTTTAGTTTTGTACATGATAATTGTAGAAATAAAAAAATTAATAAATATATTAAATTTAACCAAACAACTCAATTAGCCATCATAGGATAGATAGGTGATATGGCAAGAGAATCAACTCTCTCTTCTATGTATAGGCTCCCCCACTATTGCTTATGGACAATTTCCTTCCATCTAAACATTTGATATTTTTCTCTCAAGACTCAACTCACTTAGGTATTGGAGGGTGTCCTGCCGACCACTGATCGAGAGGCTTGTTTTGCAAGTACTCAACACCGGAACACACGACAGCTCCGTGGTCATTAGCCTTGTCAGGTTCTTCTTCCTTATTATTCGGGGAACAAGTATTTTTCGGGTATAAGGAGTAGAGGTGTAGATAGAGGAGTAGAGGCTTCGAAAAAGAAGGAGATTATGAGGTTGTGTACCTTATGTACGCTAATAATTTGTTCTGTATTCAATAATAGGCTGTTCTGTATTCACTAATGGGCTATTATCGACAACGGCAACAAGAAGAAGAACTTGAGTCATGCGACGAGAACGTAATGTTTTTGAATATGGGAATAATAGGATATTGTGATATACCTCATCTCACATTAAGTATGAAATATAAAGAAAATTTTTCGACTACTATTAATAACTTAGGTTTAAATATTGTAAACTGCATTGCTAAATTATTTATTCAATTTATTAAGTCAATAATAATTCACTTAGGTCATTACACATAAAAAAATATATATATTGCAAGTTATCATTACAATCCCCGAAATATTGCTACGGCATAGAAACCAAAGATCTGATTCACAATCCTCTCAATTCATAGTGCTGTTTATACACTAAGGGCTCGTTTGATATTTCGGTTAAATTAGATAAGATAAGAGAGAAGTAATTATGTGGGTTCTATATATTTTTTTAATACTAGAGAATTATAAAATAAATTACGTGTACAGTGAGAAATTTAATTCATATTTAGTTTGAGGTTAAATAAAGAACGGGATAAAAGTTGTAAAATTATTTTTGACTGTTACATAAGGAATGAAGATAACTTAGAGTCTCGTACTAATAATACTAACTAATCCAATATTTATCGAATTATTAGTCTCGGTCCCGCAATACAAACACATGATTAGTTAATTATCTCATGAGACAAAATCTAAAATATGGGCCCCAAATATTTTTTAAACCAATTTGGTCTGAAGTAATTCACCAATCCAAACATACCCTAATAGTAAGAAAGACATGATAGATCAATGCAACAGCAGAACTAGTACTGAGTGCAAAGGTAAATACAGTACAAATGAACATTTTGGCATCTCACATTGTACATGAATGATATTCAAGATGGACTTGTAAGACACTTTTATTTAAATGTACATTTTAAATTAGAGTTCAAAAAATAAAAAAAAAGATTGTGAAGCCAGTTGTGGTTGGGTCAAAAGTAAACGATAATTTTAGATTGGGAGTAGGCTAGTCGTTTTACATGGTATTAAAGTCAGGCTGCGTTTTGAATTGGCATCTCACATCGAATGTAAAAGATGTTAAAAATGATAATTTTAGTTTGGAAGTGCCTTTACATTAGAGCACAGAAGAACAAAACACTGAAACCACGACGAGTTTGGTCGAAAGGGAACAATACTTAGACCTGAGAACTAAGTTAGGTATACTAGTGCACCCATCACTAACCAGTGGCAGATTCAAAAAGGGCACATGCCTCTGTCAAATTTTGTTATATCCACTTTTATTGGTAAATAATAAAAATATTTTAAAATATTTCCGTAGTAAATTTATTTAGTGTCCCCCTCAATTTGTTCTTTTATTTTTCATTCTACTATAAAAAATAAGAATGTTTTTAAATACACTCTTAATAAAATAGTTAACGTCTCTTAATCTACTGCATTCGCTAATGGAACTAACTTATTTTTTAAAAGAACTTCAAAATGCACACATTTCTCTTCTTGGTATCCGCCACTAGCTAGATGCGTTGAACACTTGTATTAGATGCATAAATACTTGTACTTAAGGAGTTTGCGCATTAATTTGTGAAGTCTCTTAAAACATATTAAGCTTATTCTTCACAAATAGTAGTAAATCGGAAAACACTTAGGAAAAAAGGGAGTGCAAAGTTAGGACTTTTTAAAATATACCAAGTAAGCAAGGTGAGGGATATTTGCATATGGTTAAACGACGGCGAAAAGCAATGGGTGAAGCAAACGTCGCAACAACGGATGGTTTTCTTGAACTTATTTTTTAGCAAATGTGAAGAAGTATTTTTAAAAAAAAATCACAATTAAAAATATCTTATTCTAAAGAAATGATAAGTTTTCACAAAAATATCTTTAAACTGTTATTTTTTTTACTTTTAAATAAATAACTAAATAAAATGTTCGTTTGATTAAAACGTGAATTTAAGCTCTTGCTATAGATACAAAACTCTTTTGTTGATCATTATTTATTTTAAATATTAAAACAATAGATTAAAAACTAATTTTAGATTATATACACAACAAATCACACTTTTAGCAACCACCTTTGGCGACCAACAAAAACTTTGGATGCTAAATGTCTAATAATTGGCGACCAAACTTATTTTTGGTTGCCAACAACTTACTTTTAGCCACCAAATTTAGATTTAGTCATCAAATGTTTAGCGCCAAAAAAGCAAAAGTAGTCATAGCTTTTGGCAACTAAATATTAGTTGCGAAAAACAAACTAATTGGCGACGAGCTAGAAGTTTGGTCACCGCAAGCTTCTATTTAGCGACCACCATTGTAGTTAGTTGCGAAATATTTAGCGCAAGAGGGAAAAAATGCGGGAATAGCATTTGGCAACTAATGCTTAGTCATGAAATAAGTGTAAATAGGTGATGAAATCAATGTGGTCGCAAAAAATGTACTTTGGGCAACCAATTTTAGTGCTAGACACCAAACGTATGGCGCCAAAAAAAATGCAAGAATGGTTTTTTGGCGACTAAATCTTAGTCATGAAACATAAACTAACTGGCAACCACAGAGCTGTTTGCCGCAGAAATCATATTTTTAAAGACCATTATAACGTATGCTGGCGACATGTGTTACAATTGGCGACTACTCGTACTTTTGGTCTCTGTAAACAAATTTTTGGCTACCAAATTTACATTTAGTCGCTAAATGTTTAGCACCATAGAAAAAAAATGATATTTGTTTGTTTTTGCTAACTACTTTTTAGTCGCGAAATACTTGGGAATGGGCAACTAACGAAAGGTGGCCGCGAAAGACTAATATTTCATCACAAAATGTTTGGCGCCATAGGAATAAAAGAGCGAGAATATCTTTTGATAACAAACGTTTCATCACAAAATGCATGTGAATCCGCGACTAACAAGATGGGGTCGTGAAAAAAGTACAAAGAGCGGCCAAGAATGTGTTTGGTTGCCAAAGGTTTGGCTAGGTGAAAAAATCAAAGGCAGGCACGACATTTGGCGACCAAGCTCACTTAGTCACCAAAATGCGGAAAGAGCTTTGGCGGCCATATGTTAGTCGCTAAATATGTACTAAACAATAACAAATTGTTTTTTGGTGGTGTAAAAGTAACCTTTCGGGACCAAAGTTTTAGTTGGTCACCATTGGTTTTGGTGCAAGTGGGAAATGAACACGAGAATAGCCTTTGGTGACTAATGTTTGGTTTGTATTAAATGGCGATTAATGTATTTTTGGTCGGAAAAATGTACCTTTTGGTGACGAACTTTGTGGTTAGTCGCTAAAGGTTGGGCCGCAATAATAATTTTTTTACATAATGCATGTGATTTCGTGATTAGCATTTTGATTAGTAGCGAAATAAGAAGTATATAAATTATTTCACGATCAAATAAATTAGTCGTCCAAACATACAACCAGTTTAAAATTAAAACAAAGAGAATCTCTTCTCTAATATTTTGCTAACATTTAATGCAAAAATCGTCATAGTACATGGGTATCGCGGTTTTTTTCCCCCTCGTTGAATGAAATCTCCAAGAGAGAATATTATTGATCCACCAAGTGTAATTTCAAAGAAGTATCATTTGATTTCCTTCTGATTCGGTTGTCACCTTTTTTATGTTTGACTATTTAATGATTTTTTAATTTTTATATTTTCCGTTTTTGATTATTGTTATGAGAGAGATGTATAAAAAGTATAAAAGTTTAGACTATCATTTAAAAGTTTGCTAGAAAGGAAAAAAATTAATAAATAAGCTATTTCGGATCAAACCTAATAGTCAACTTTATTGTGAGGGCTTTTTTAGTGCCTTTTTTTTTTTGCATTTCTAATTTGTTTATGTTTTGATTTTTCTTTCTTATTTTTCAATTATATACTTAATTACATGAAATTTTAAAAGTAAATTTTATACTATATTTTTAAAAGTCTATTAAAGACGAAAAAAATTATCTATTTAGTTATTTAAGATCTTTTGTCCTTTTTATAGCCTTCGAATATTTTAAATAATTTTTTTTAAAATTATTGAGAATAATCAATATGAAAACTTGAATTAATATTAAAATTAAATGCCTTAAGCAATAAATTGGCTAACTTGTGAAATGAAATGTCCCTAGAAAATTAACATTGAAATATGATATTTGAAAATTAACATGGAAGCCTTATTCTCTTAATACTAATTAAATTAAATGCTTTTCCTTCTTTGTCCTAATCTTAATCTTAATATTTTGTTTTTTTTGTATCAATTTTCTTTTTGTCCAACCTTTTCCCCGTTTCCCCCCTTCTTTTCCCCCCTTTTCGCCACATATGGGTGAAGATTAATTAAGAGTAACGCAATAAAGCCCTAATTTAAATGTCGTGAAGTTAACACAGTAAAACCGTAATCAAAATGTCGTGAAGAGTTCGCCCCATTTGTACTTGAAATCATTGATTCCGAATCACGACATCGATTTCGAGCTTGTCGAAGATCTCGACATTGTCAATTTCCCCCCTTTGTAGATCTTCTTCTTTGTTTCCAGCCACATATCCGGCAACAGATTATCGAAAAGCAACCCCACAACATTGTTACCGGATGGAGATCAAACCTGTTTCTAAATAGGGCTCTTCTTGTCATACAAATTTTTCAAAGAGAGGGTGGTCAAATGGTTTATAGATATATTTAGATAATTTCTTATTTCAATCCATGTGAGATATAAGTGTATGAATTATTGTAGCTAATAAATAACGATAGTTTCTTTCTCTTTTATAGAGATATGCGATTGAGTCAGAGGTAAATGGATTATGAAATTTTTGTTACGAACATTTAATACATTAAACTTTTTTGAGCATGGATTGCATTTGTTATTGGATACATTTTGAATGTTACTTTCTGGATGGTTATATTTAATTTGGAATGAATTTTTGATAATTTTGTTATTATTTTAGATGCATTGATGAATAAATATTCTTATTTGTATATACAATTTATAGGTTAGAAATTACATATTATGGGATAAAACTTTTTCACCAAATGTCTTAGTGAAAAAGTTTTCACGGCCAATAATTTAGACATTAAACATATAACAGAAAACTTTCGGTGACCAACGATTTGGTCGCAAATGTTATACCCAATTACTTTCTACGACCAGATTTTGGTCACTAAAAGTGTTATTTAATGAATTAAAATATATTAGAAAAATATTATTATCATTTAGCGACCAATGTGTTTGTCACATTGTAATATCTCATTCCACATTGGTGGGAGATAGAAAATAACTCTAGTATATAATAAAACTTATGAGTTACTACTAATAACTTGACTTATGCATTTTAGACCACGTTATTAGACTCTTTATTCAAATTATTGGATCAGTGGTCTACTTGGGTCGTTACAAATAGTATCAGAGTCAACCCTGATTCCCATGTAAGGCTCCATGGTGGTGTGGATAGAGAAGTAGAGACTCCAGAGAGGGAAAGAGGCCCCGAAGTACAATTGTACACGCTTG
>JAULJZ010092924.1:0-12198 GCA_032270985.1 Heliamphora pulchella
TTTCAAATAGCGGCAAGTCTAGTTTTACTGAACAATTTTAATTATTTTTCTAAAATAATTCGTGAATTTATATATATATATATATATATATTTTAAACAAGTATTCAAGGTTTTCTATTTATATTTTAAACCTACTTTTTTCTCCTAGTTCTCAAATATTAAACATTTTAATATTTTAAAATTAGTTTGTATGAATCTTAATTCTTAAACAAGTATATTTTTAAAAAAAAAAAAATTATATCTATATATAATATATATATATGATGAAGATCAATATATATATATATATATATTGAACAAGTGTACAAGGCTTTCAAGCAATAGATCATTAGATCTGTAAACCTGCAAATTATAATTTTAAATTTCAAAGAATAAAGATAAAAAAATAATGAAAAAAAAGATTTAGCACAACCAAGAGCACCAAAATCACGAGATGGTCTAGATCTCAACAAATAACTGATTGATATTAACTAAAAACACATTTTTAAATATTGTTAACTAATAAAAAAATACAACATTAACTCAAAAAAATAAGTAATTGATAAATAGATCTGTATATTATTATTAATTTTTAAAGAAATGAAGATAAAAAATTGAGAATACCTTCAGATCCAATCAAAAAAAAAAAACTTAGAAACTTAAAATGAGAATAAAGAAAATAATAATAATAAAAAACTTCAAATTTTACTCCAGTCGAAACTGAAGTAGTCAACTCAAGCTTAAAAAAAAAAACTTAAAAATGTCAAGTTTCATCAGCAAGTAGCCAACGCTACCAATCCGCAAGGCCCGCAACCCCTAAAACTCAAAATCGAAACCAACAATCAACCAACATACCTTCAAATCCAACCAAAATACAAAATCAGAAGATTAAGAACACTTAATTGTTGCCGAAACTGAAGAAATTGAAGGATCGAAGGAGAACCAAACCACCAAATACAGTCGGTGTTGCCGCTTGAAGACGAGAACAAAGAAGATTCCGAAAATAAAAAAAATCGCCAAAATAGAGTAGATTTTATGAAATTATTGGTTAATACTGTTGTTTCGCATCTTTCCAAGTTCTTTTGATATAAAAATGGGGAAAAGCAAGCAAAGAAATGGTCAAAAAAGAGAATCTGGCATATTTATAGCCGACCAGACCGCGTTTGCACGGAGTAACGGCTATAACGACCCGTTACGCACTGATTTTACCGTTAGACAACCGAAATAACCGTTGCAGTAACCGTAACGACCGTTACGGCTGTGAATTCCAATAGCACCACTATAGCGGCTGTAACGCGACTCGGCCCTCACCGAAACCGTTACGTAACGGCGTTACGTAACGGTAATGGCCGATTTTTAAAACCATGGTCTAGGCACTGAAGATGAGTCATTGTTGATGTTTATACAAGTACAATAGCTGCAAATAACAATTGTTGGTTATTTGTTGGGGCAAATAAATTATAAATATATAATTACTCTTTAGACCTATAAAATGGAGACGAGCTCATGTATAAAAATGGTAATTCTGACTGGAGTAATTATCAATAAACCTCCATTTGTCTCTTTATTGGTCATTACTTCAGTTTGACTGAACATAGTCTTTTCAACTTATCTGTTCATGATTTTTATGGGAGTGAAATTTCGCTTCATGATTTTACATTCAGCATGCTGTTAATTAAGTTTCAGGAGTGGTGGACACGTGATGCATTATATTTCTATTGCAAACAATGCAGGTGGATGTAAAACGAAGCATAGAGGAGGGTGAAAAGCGGTTCAATCAACTTTCCATTGAGGAGCGTGGAAAATTTGACGAGGAGACATTAGTGAATGTGAACAACATAAAAAAGAAAAGCACAACAAACCAGAGAGCTAGTGGATTCAGCAACGAGTACATAGTGGTAAGAACAACTTACAGATGGTTCTTGCGATAAAAGCATTTTAACTCCTTCCATTATGGTTATAAATGGCTTGTCCTTAGTAGATCTTTGGCTTATGGATAACATTATTTGTTTGCTTGTTTGTTTTTTGTTAGTTTTTATGTGCTGCTTTGTCGGAGCTTTTTTCTATGCTGACTTCATTTCAATCAGGACTCTGGGACTTCTGCAGATATACTCATTTAATATTCATTCTATGACCATAAATGAAACAAAGAACAAAAAAAAAGAAAGAAAAATTCACCACTATTGACTTGGGGTTAGGTTTGCATCTCTTATTCAATCACTTAAATGGTAAGGGATACTTCATAATTTTGTAATGTGAAGCCAGGTTTTGTTGGATTGGTTTTCTGTTCTTTCTGCCTTCTGAGAGCCCTTATAAACTTAAACTCTAGCTATGTGCTTGGTGAGGCAATCTGCCCTTACTCTATTGAACCATGCCCAACAGATTTAAATGATTCTGTGCTGAGAACTGATTTTTTTTTTCAGCTACCAAGTTTTCTTTTTCCAAATTATTATTTACGAATAGTTCGAATTTCAGATAACAATCTTAGTGGCTGCTGAAGGAGCACATAAACTACCCACTATCAATGGCAGCCGAGACCTGAAGCAAGCGTTGCAAAAGCTTGCCTCTATCCCTGCAAGCAGAACCCTAGTAAGAATCGAGATATTCCCCGACTAACATCCTTTTGGATTGTGTTTCTTCCATTTCTAATTCAGATTAATTTTCATGAAGGCTGTTGAGGTTTTGTGGACCCCCCAGAATGAAAACGACACGTTGTCAGAGCGAGAATTGGTCGAAGATTACCCACTCTTGCGGCCTCTGTGAGTAATCTGCTCTCTTATTTTTATTTTTTCCCCACAAGAGGTATGAGGTAAACTGGTTTTAGGATCCCAAATACAGTTTGTAAAAGAGTAAAATTGTTTATAATACAGAAAAGCTTCGTTCGTGCACGATTCACGTCATATTATTATGTTGTACTTAATTTGTGAAACGGATTCACCGAGAGTGCTTTTACTATATGAATCAAAAGCTTTCTTCCAATACTTCTGCAATTGTGACTCATTTTGTCTTAAGAGTTCAGAGTCCTAAAGGTGATTCTTCAGTTAGCTTGAATGCACTCTGCACATTAATTGTAATTTACAAACTGTTTTGGAGTGTACACACACACACACACACACACACACACACACATATATTTGATTACATTTCTAAAGTTCTAAGAGAGTTATGCTACACACACACAATTTCTATATGGACTGATGTGACTAATAACTAATAAGACACTGGTAGAATAATGTGACTAATAAAAAACCTCTATTTTTATTTTATGTCAATGTTATGTGCGAGAGCAACTCCAACCCATTATCTAAAACTCTGTTTTAGGGCAAACATTGAGCTCTTGTTTGGGATATTTAAAAATTTTGACTTTTAAGAGATTTAGCTTTTTAAGAGAAAATAGGAAGGGAAAAAATTATAGTGTAGGATAATTTGTTTAGGGTAAATTTTTTATTTTTTTTGTTCAAATGTCTAATTTAATCTTACTTTTTTGTTTTTAAGTTGTATTGGTTGGGATATTAGCACAATTTTTTTATTGATTTTTTAAATGTAGTCATTTTATTAAAAAAAAAATTAGTGTGTTTGGGGCGCATATAGACTTTTTTTTTTATGTGAAAAGAGATGATAAAAAATTAGAAGCCTTTTTAGAGGTACAACACTAGCTTAAAGGTTAATTTAAATTAGGTTTTTAGTGATTCCAAACAGGGGCTAACTGTAGCCCATTCTCTAAGAGCAAATCCAATCCATTATCTAAAACTGCATTTTAGAGCAAGAGTCATCTTAACCACCGTCTATTGGACGCAGGATAATAGGTTAGTGGAGACAATATTTTTTTAATATCAATGCATTTTTAGATGTGATTTTATAAATATCAATATAATTTGTACAAATATCTATACACTTTTTACTTATTGTCCACCGTCCATTAAGCTGTAGATAGCATAATCCAAACTAACTCGAACCCATTCTCAATAGCTTTCTATATTTTACTATTTACTTTTTTTTTAATTCTTATTTTATCCTCGTGAGATTTTGATTTTAAATTTAAATACCAATCATATCCTCTATACTTTTTGTTGTATTTTAATAAAATATTTAAAACTTTTAGTATATACAATTAATATTATAAGATTGATATAGTTAGAAAAATATTGACAACACCTTTAAAATGAGACCAATATTGAATATATTTAATAATTTTATTTTTGATTTTTATTTTTTTAAACTCGGTGAACGCCAAAATTCTATTTGCACAAGATTTAAAACAGAAGAAAGGATTTCAATATGATCAATATGGCCTATGCGCAATAGGCAAAGCCTTGGACAATGACGTAATAATAAAAAATGTACGAAAAATAGTTAATAGGGAAGCATTGGGAGAGTAACTTTGAAGGGAGTTTTTTTTAGAGATAAAAATAGTGATGCATGATTAGAGTTTGAATGGTTAGAAATATTTTTAAATTTACTTTTTAATTCAATTTGTTTTTTTTTCTCTAAAATAAAGACTTGGGTTGGAGATGCTCTAAGCAATGCCGTGTCCGGCTCCGGCTCTGCGATATTTACTTATAGATAAAAATTTCAAAAGAAGAGTATTTCTTTGGTATTTTCTTTGGACATAAATCATGGTTAGAGTTTATTGGTAGTTACTTTGTTATCACAATGACAAGGGCCTCTTGAAGTGTTCATCCCTAAAATGATTTAGATAGTGAAGTGTTAAAAAGACCATATAGGACAGGCAAATTATTATGTATTTTTAGAATATTATGTACGGAATGACACATTGTATTTTTTTAGTAAATAAAAATATTTAATGCATATTAATTGAGTTATTTTTGTGTCTCATATTTAAAATTCTCAGCTACCTTATTAGTTGGGAATATTACGCAGATAGTATCGTATGATGCTTTTAAACTACCGAATAATTACTCATACAAGGACAAAGGGGCCAGCAAAAAATCAACAAGAAAATTATGATATATACATATATATAATCAACAATTAAGGAATTCTAATATGTTCAGAAGGAACTCAACATGTTTAAATTTATTGATTATAAAGCCACCAAATTCAACAAACTCGTGGCCCTATTTGGGCTAAATTATAGAAATTTTGCTTATTTTTATTTTTTTAAAATTCTTTTCGTCTTTTAATTATATATTTTTTATTTTTTTCAAATCATCTCGATGAGATGAATCGAAAAAGTAAAAAAATTTGATGAAAAGATATAAAAAATTCACTAAATACGAAAATATGTAACATTAAATTTAATTTATTGACTTATTTTTTTATCTTTTCTATTTTTTTATATTGATCAATTTTTTTTTTTACATTTTTGGCTTGTTTTAATAAGAGAAGTCAAAAAGTATAATAATTCGACTAAATAATAAAAAAAATTAATTAAAGACGAAAATAAACTAAACAAAATAAGTAAATAGACAATTAATTCCAAACAAGGCATTGTTTACATATTTGTACATATTTTAAGAAGTCCATATTCATATGTGCTACGAAACAAAGCAAATAAAACAAAGATACTATTATATTGTGCACTCACTATTTAGTATTTAGATGCATTTTTAAACGAGTTTAAATTTTTATAATAAAAGTTAAAATTAAAATAATTAAAAATTAATATTAAAATAACCAAAAATTAAAATTGAAATAATCACATATAAGACTAAAATTGGCCAAAGTTAAAATAGTAAAAAATAAAATTATAATAATAGTTATAGCCAAAATCAAAATAACCAAGGAGTTATACCATAAAATTTCACATCAAACAAACCAAGCAAGTGCCCATGTACACTGTCTTGAACTTTTAAAATAGTTCGCCTGCGTATACATATTTAAAATACAAAACTAATTATAAATAATTATTTTTATTGGTCATAAAAAAAAAGAGATTTTTTTCTTCGCATCTCGTATCAACATGAATCGTAGCGAATCAATTTGGCCTATAATATAAGAAAAATTCTGTTTTTTTATTACATATAATAATAATAATACAAATAAAAAAAAGACGAAGATTTGTTCTCTTTTAATCGGCTATTCTTTGCTAATGCTACTAAAGACCTATAAGTTTCTCTATTTGACTTATGAAAGATAATCTGAATGAATTATTCAAAAAGAAAAAAGTAGCAAAATAATATAACTTTTATCGATAAAAAAATACTAACCTGTGATTGATTATGTGATTAAAATGTGTACTAAAGGATTTTTTTTCCCTAAAAAATAAACTATGTTGAGTACACCTCACTAAACTTGGCAGTCTTTTACATAAATTCTGGGTTTTTGTGCCCGACCATAAGAAGCTCTCATAGCTTCTATTACACTTTAGACTCACAGGGTATTTTAGTGGAGGCATGATTTTGCTACATTTCAGTGGCCTCAAAACCTGATATGGCTTAGAACAGTCATAATGAATAACAAATATGCAAGTCTGATTCAAAAATATCTTTTCATAGCCATTGAAAAAACATAAGTTTTCAAGAAATATTCTATTCCATGCATCAAAACAGGAATACTTCATTTCATATGTTACGACACAATTCAAGACCAATTAGGGGTACTAACACCCATATAGGGCAAAATTACACAGAACGGATACCTGCAATAACTTGGCATTTTGAAATAAAAATATATTTTTCATTTCATATAAAAGTATTTCATTGGCATCATTTCTTCCTCAAACACATTTTCTTCCAAAATTAGATAGCATATGAACCAACGATATATTTGAAAGTAAAAGACTCATATGCTATCATTCACCACAATTTCATACTTTGAAACATAGATGTAGAAATATTTTTAGAAAGATATCTCATGCACTTGAGTTCATCATAATATTTAACAACTTTCACTGTTCAGTAGAACACATAATCCGCTTTTTTACAGGGGAGATAAAGCTCTAGCCTTTGGCGCCAAAACCCTGGTGCCTTAAAATCAACCAAAATACGTCATCAACATAGGGCACAAATTCCTATTAAAAGAAAAGATTCAAGTATATGGATGGATTCTACGGTTGAGAGTTATAACTCTTCCCTTCTTAAAACTAAAGGAATCCTACCCTTATATCATATCACCAACCTTTGAGTTCAAAAGATTACTTGTAAAGTCTAGAGAACCAAGACCAAAGATAAAACTCACTTTTTCACACATGAACACACTGTTCCAAGTTTTGTGACAGCAAAAAAAAAAGAATAATAAAATGGCAAAACAATTCCAAATACTTTGATTTTTGGATGGTGGCTAGTTTAAGATGTTCTCTAATTTTTTCATGAAGAACACTTTGTTAAAATTCAACCATAAAAAAGTGTTTTAACCTTTATAAGAAAATATATCGAATCTGTCCACAGAGACTGATTCTGGACAAAAATAAATTTTGTTCACTATGTTTGAAAATAACTTTGACCTATTAAACGATACTCAGACTTTCTGAAAAACATTATAGATAACTAAAATAATATGTTGAAAACATTTTTCATGAAGAAATTATTTTCAAAAAAAGTCTCTAAAATAAGGGTTTTCACCCTTAAACAAATTGTGATGGAAAGTACACGAGTTTGAAAGAAAATTATTTTCTCCAAATCCATCCAATCGAAATATCTCAAATAAATTTTATTAGAAAGTTAACATCCATATCTAACTTTAGACACAAAAATAAGGTCAAAACAATATTTTCAAAATTAATTTAAAATGTTTAAAATAGGAACACACTATTGGAAAAATCTGGTACATATCTTATGAAGATTTATATTGGTCCTTTAGTTACTTTTCATGTCAAAAGTCAAACTTTTAAGACGAAATCATTCATGATAGATCAATTACAAACTCCAACAACCAAAAATAAAGAATGAAACATAACTCATTCATCAAATCATCACAACACAAACACAATCATCAGGCTCAACTAGGGATTCAAGACTCATCTTTAGTTCATTACAATCTTGTTTCTTTTGTATTCTTGTTTTTAGTTCTTTAAAGATTAAGGATCATGAGAAGTAAATTTTTGATGGAGAATAGACAGATTAGAGGAGTTATTTACTTGTCTCGTTTGATCTTAAAATTAGGAGAAGAACTTCGCTTTTATAAATAAAAAAAAATCTTTCTTCTCTCTCTCTCTCTCTCTCTCTCTCTCCATAAGGAGCAAGAAATTTAACAAAGGGAAGAGAGGGAATGTGATCTTCTATTTATAGGAAAAAGCTTGCTAAGGGTTGAAATTATTAAAATGTCCTTAATGAATATTATCAAGTAAGTTTGGTTAATCTTAATTGAGTTTGATTAACCTTTGAAATAAGTGTAAGACTAGAACAAGTCTAGAAGGGATGTTTGAGTAGGGAAGATTTAGCTTTTGTGGTAGGAGAGATTTTAACTCTTATGGTGAGCTTCCAAGTGAGCTTAGTAAGGCAAAAAAATAAATAAATAAATAAAATAAAGGCACAATTTTCTATGCATGGCATTTTTTTCTTTTTTTTAATATAAAAAATTACTTTCTTGTTTTATTTGAAAATAAGAGAAAAATTCTTCTCATGGGCATGTTTTTTAGACTTTGGGCTTAACCTTTTATTTTTAGGTTAGAACTTGGGTTTATTATTTAATATCGCACTAGAGTGGTGTTGGGATTAGTCCATTTCATGCTTAGGTTCAAAAGATTTGAAGTAAATTTTTGATGAAAAATAGAAAGATTAGAAAGTTCTTTACTCGTCTCTTAGATCTTAAAATTAGGAGAAGAACATACAAAAAAAATTCTTTCTTCTTCTTCTTCGTCTTCTTCTTTTTTTTTTTTTTTTCTCTCTCTCTCTCTCTCTCTCCTTCCTTAGGGTGCACGAAATTTAACAAAGGGAAGAGAGGAAAGGTGGTCTACTATTTATAAAAAAAAGGCTAGCTAAGAGTTGAAATTATTAAAATATACTTAAATGAATATTACCAAGTAAATTTGGTTAATCTTATTTGAGTTTCACTAAGCTTACGTTTTGTTAACCTTTGGAACAAGTGTAAGATTAGAAGAGGTCTAGGGGGGATCTTTGGGTAAGGAAGATTTAGCTTTTGTGGTAAGAGGTTTTGACTCTTATGGTGAGCTTCCAAGTGAGCTTAGTATGGAAAAAAAAAATGGCACAATTTTCCATGCGTGGCATTTTTTTCTTTTGTTTTGAATACAAAAAATTACTTTTTTGTTTTATTTGAAAAGAATACAAAAATTCTTCTTGTGGGATTATTTCTTAGACTTTGGCCCTAATTTTCAATTTTCGAGTTAGAACTTCAGCTTACTATTTAACATAACACTAAAATTGTGTTGAGTTTAGTCCATTTCATATTTGGGCTCAAAAGATGAAAAGCAAATTTTTGATGGAGAATAGACAGATTAGAGAAGTTCTTTACTTGTTTCTTTGGATCTTAAAATTAGGAGAAGAACTTAGTTTTTATAGAAAAAATTTCATTCTTCTTTTTCTTCTTCTTCTTCTTCTTCTCTCTCTCTCTCTCTTAGGGAGCACGGAATTTAACAAGGGAAAGAGAGAAGGTGGTCTTTTATTTGTAGGAAAAAGTTAGCTAAGGGTTGAAATTATTAAAATGTCCTTAATGAATATTATCAAGTAAGCTTGGTTAATCTTATTTGAGTTTGATTAACCTTTGGCTTGGTTAACCCTTGGAATAAGTGCAAGACTAGAAAAAGTCTTGGGGGGGATGCTTGGGTAGGAATAGGAAAGATTTAGTTTTTGTGGTAGGAGGTTTTAACTCTTATGATAAGCTTCCAAGTGAGCTTAGTAAGACAAAAAAAAAATTCACAATTTTCCATGCGTGGCATTTTTCCCCCTTTTTTTAGTATGCAGAATTACTTTTTTTTTTAATTTGAAAAGAAGACAAAAATTCTTATAGTCGGCTTATTTCTTAGACTTTGGCCTAATGTTTTATTTTCGGATTAAAACTTGAGCTTAGTCTATTTCATGATTGGGCTCAAAAGACTAATCAATTTGATTGGTCCTTTTCAGCGGAGTTAGGTTTAAGGATTTTCTTCCTCGAGCTCAAGAATTGATTCAATTTGAATCGCTCCTTCTCTATTGATCTCGAAAGTTTAGGCCTGTACAGCTTCTCTCTCTCTCTCTCTCTCTCTATATATATATATATAACAAAACATAATGATTTTATATGACACGTTATATTTTTTATTTAATGATTAAATTGTGTCAAAGGAGTTATCCACACTTTGAAATGAAAGAAACTAAAAAAAAATTTGATCTCTATGCCTATCTCGAGACATATGTATGTATTTTTCTTATTCAGCATTTAGATGGATGAAAGAAAATCAGAAAGCTAATTATTAAAATTAATTATTTTTTTATTTTTTTAATAATTAGTTTTCTAATATTTAAAGATAATTATTTTTTTGTTAAGAGTGTTTAAAAAAATAATTAATTTTGATTTATTCAAATTATATAGGGGGTGCTTTTAAGCATAGGGTATAACTAAGTGCATATATAGAGAAGGACACACGCAATTATCTTTACAGAAAGAACGTTTTTTTTTATGTCTTAGAGTTTTCAGCCAATTAATTATGCACAACTAATGCTTAGAGAATTAGTTCTACTGTCTACTAGCGAGAGGCTCAACTAAAACTGAAATAAAATCACGTTTAAGATAATCTTATAAAAATTAACTGCATTTAAAAAATTTCATACCTAAACCAAAACCCATATCCCATAACTTAAACAAGCCAACCCGACGCACTTATGGCTGATTTATCTATAAATCCCCAGTGAACCTAGTTGAAGTTCAAATTTTAAAGTTAGATTGTTAGATTTTGGAAGACCAAGCTTAAAATGAGGAAAAAAAAGAAAAAAAAAACAAAGCTTAATATGATGAATCTTATGCCCATTTCGGGATGTTTGAAAGACCTGGCCTTTAAAAGATTTTGTTTTTTAAGGAAAAAAGAATGGAAAAAAGTTGTCTTTGGAAGTAACTTTATAAAATTTTTAAAAGAACAATGCTATAGACATCTCATATTATACTTCATATTTTACTTTATAAACACAATTTAGATGGGTTTCGTACCAATACTTGGAGTTAACCCACCAAACTTGTGTCTATGGAGTAAAAAGTTAGTCTTTAAAAACACTCGGATTTTAAAATTAAGATCTTGCCTTTTTAAAATTTTTACTTTTTTACCAAACAATTTATGTTAAATTTGTTATTGCTAAAAAGAAAGCCAAAAGGAATGTTAGCCGATCGGAGCTAAAACCAAAAATGAGTTAATCCATTGCAATCCTTATCCCGTAACAAAACAAACAGAGGATATAATTTGTAATCTAGTTCAATCCTCAACCTTGGAGCCAAAACTATGATGCTACCATGCAAACCCAGAGATATTAAATTATGCAATAATTATTAAGTTATGTAATAATTATAGAATTAGTAAATCGGTTTAAATTAATTTAAATTGCAGTTCAGTTCAAATTCTAAATTATTAAGAATCATTTATTATAGTTTAGCTCATGGTTTAAGATTACAGAAAACCGTAAGAAATTAAATCGAACTGTTTCATTTTTAGTTTTTTTTATATTTATATTATACTATATATTATATAAAGAATTTCAGAAAAGTTGGCCTGCAATTGTAACCGCTTGGAATCTTTTTTTTTTTTACTTTTTTATTTGTAAATCATTTTTTTTTCAAAAGAATTTTGTATCAAAAGATAGCTCTTACTTGACAAAAGGCCCAAGCCCAGTCATGATGCGCGCGTGTGTGTCACACTAAGGTTTTTTTGGCAAATTCAGAACCCCATAGGGCAAATCCAAATTTGGGTTGACCCAAGTTGGTTGGTGATCTATGTGTATACGAGAGTCTCTCTCGGTCCACACAAACTAACAACTCAATTCAAGGTTAGTACTTATAAGTAATATTTTCAAATTCGGATTAGATCGGCCGGTTCAACTGGTTGAACTGGTGATCGGGCTGGCTAACGGTTCGGTCAAACCCATTTAACCGGTTGGGAGTGAAAACCGGTAATTTTAGTAAAAATTTGCCAAAATCGCAGTTGAACCGATGACTCGGGCGAACCGGTACCGGTTCACAGAAACCGATTGCGTCTGTAAGTGTTTAAGTTTAACTTAATTTTTTTTTGATTTCTTTGAACTTATATTTTTTTCAAAGCCCTACAAAACTGTTTATTTTAATTTTTGTTTATTTTTTTGAATAGTTTTTTAACTGTGATGTAGTAAACTTTAATACTTT
>JAULJZ010092935.1:0-12197 GCA_032270985.1 Heliamphora pulchella
CTTAGATGTGAGTTTTTAGTACACGGTTGTGTTTGCGGTGGTTAGTGTATCGTTGCGTGCGGGGTTTGATTTTATTTCTTAGTTTAGGTTTCCTCCCAGCGTTGATCGCTCGAGCGGTGGTTGTGCGCTCGAGCAGGCTGGTGGCCGAGAGTTGGGTCGGTGGGTGACCGCTCGAGCGGTGGTGGTGTGCTCGAGCGGGGTGATGGCAGAGGGGTATGTCGGTAGGGGACCGCTCGAGCGGTGGTTGAGCGCTCCAGCGCTTGGGCTGTGTTGGCCTCCGGGTTAGGTTTTTGTTTTAGTTTTGGTTTTCTGTATCGTTGGTTGTCCCGGTGTGTGGACGAGATCCAATTTGTGAATGGGTCGTTCGGGTGTCGAATGACGATGTGTGTGGCATGTAATGTTGTGTCGGGTTATGTGACGGGTGGCGTCATGATGTGAAGTTATATATGGCTATGTGCGTTTATAATTGGCTTTGTACATTTATAACTCTAGTTTATTTATGTGCGAATTGTGTAAGTGAATTACATGGGTTTGATATCGTTATGCGTAACTTGATTTATGCTTTAAAACCTAGAGTTTTATATGCATGTGACGTGGTTTGTGGAACGTCGTGTTGATACATGGTTATATGATTTAAATCTTGGTTTAGGTTTGCATTTGTGTATGATATGAATTAGATGAATCTGTGATCCAGTAGATGTAAATCCTGGTTGATGATGCACATGTGCGTGTGTGGGTGTACGAGGTAGGCTGTGAAAGTCGGTGTACGAGGTAGGCTGCGAAAGCCGGTGTATGAGGTAGGCTGCAAAAGCCGATGCGTGTATTCGGGGGTTGCGGTCCTATGATGAAAGTTCGTGAAGATATGTATTGCATGGGGTGTGGTTGTGTGTGCGATATCTGAAGGCTAAAACGAGGTCCTGAAGAGACACGTGTTCATGGATTACATGTATGGTATTTTGGGACGGGTAGACCAATTTTTTTAAATCTGTATTATCGGCCTATGGGAGTCGAAATACTGTATTATCGGCCTACTGGAGTAGTAATACTCGAACAGTTTTCAAGTCTTTAATGAGTCGACAAATGGTTTTTATCCTCGCTTTCCCTTGCATGTGAAAATAGTTTTTTGGCTCTGGTGAGTCGTGATCTAAAATAGTTTTCAAATTATTTTATTAGTTTGAAAGAGAGTCAAAAATTACACTTCGTTTATCGAGAATGTTTAGCTTATACTGCATGTGTTGTTTAGAATCTGCAGAGCTTTGGCTCACGGTGTGGGATTTGATTTTCTTCAGGTGCCGGTCACGCAAGTTGATCTGGAGGTGCCGGAGGAGGTGGAAGAGTGTAGTCTTCCTTTTTGCTAGTTTAGGTAGATGTATGTTGTATCATGTTTTTCGACGTTGGAGCTGTGTAATGTAAGCCGTTTGGCGTTTATATATAATGCATGTATGGTTTCAATTGAGAGTGTATTCTCAGGTTGGTTGTTTGTGGGTGTTTTATGTGACCCAGAGTTTGGAGCGTGACAGAATGGTATCAGAGCTGTAGGTTCGAATACCTAAGAGCTGCAGAAAGAGGGTGTATTCCGTGTGAGGTTGATTGCGTGTGCTTGACTGCATGTGTTTAGATGCTTGATAGCATGAACATGCTAGCATGTTAGCTATGTGAACGATGTGTATATGTGAGCATGGGGGTTGAATTATGGGATTGATTAGTCTTGCCTTTGGGCATTTGGATTAACAAACTTGGGAGCCAAGTTAGAAACGCGTTTAGCTGATGTGATTTCTAGTAGGGAGTCTGAGTAGGTTATCCAAATTGATGAGTCATTCTTATTGGTTCTCCTCGGTATGTGGGTTTTGTTTAGCATGAACCTATGTGGCTATGTGTTAGCATGCTTATATGGTTCGCATTTATGTTCATGCGATGTGTTGTGTCTTATGTTCTTTCATATAGACGCGATGTCTACGCGGAGAGGGTGAGGCCGTGTTCGAGGCCGTGACCACAGGTTTGGAGTTGGTGGTGGACTCCGTAGGTGGTGTGCTGTGTTGAGACAGCAGGTGGTGAGGATGTGAGGTTGAGACGGGTCGTCGATCCCGAGTCTTTGAGATAGTTGGCCATTGTTTAGGATACCTGACCTTGTTTGACTATATCATAGGAATGGTTTGGCTGACCATCTCGTATGCCTGTGTCGATTGCGATCGACGGTTTATTTTCTTTTGGCCTTGTGTTGAATTTCGGGGACAAAATTCCTTTAAGGGGGGTAGAGTCGTGAGACCCTGACCCAGTTTCTTTTTCGGCATCTTTCAATGCGCGTTTGGTGTTTTCATTGCTGTATGTTTTTATGAGTTTAGATGCATGATCGGGGTTAGATATGCATGTGGGGTAGGTTCCCGGGGCCGTGGGCAGTTGTGGCTCGATTTTCGAAAAATTTTAAAAAAAGATATTTTGGAGGTCTATAAATTTATGGAGTTAGATATTTTCAAAAGATATTTTCAAAACTTAACTCCTAAGTTTTCTCATTTTTCTCTATACCTTTTCTCTAAGTTCTCGGGGGCCTGGGGCTCTGTTTCCGATGGTCAGACTGTGGATTCTTGGTATCGGCATCGAGGGCTACGCAACCATCTGGTCAGATTTTGATTCTGGCGAAGCTCGATTTTGCACGTGGTTCGAGACATCGAGTTTTTAACTCACCGAGGTAGAATCCTAAACTCTCATGTCATATAAGGGTGCTACGTGTAATCGTGTGCATTTTTAACGGTTAGATTGCTATAGATATGACTTTGTTTCAAGAAAATCGGATTTTGGTTTCAAAAAGGGGTTTTGTGTTGATTTTGGTGGATGGAATCGGGTTTTGAGGTTTTTCGTTCGGTGATTCGAGATGTTTTGGGCTTGTGTATGTCCATGAGTGTTATATATACGCTAATCGGCAAGTTTAAGGGTGTTTTGATGCATCATAGTGGATGTTTGAGAGTTTGGGAGCCAAGAACACCAAGAACAGCAAAATCTAGGTTTCTCTCGGGTGATAGCTCGCTCGAGCGCCCGATGTCCGCTCGAGCGGACTAGCTGTGCAGGGCCGTTTTGTTTTAATGTTATCTCCCTCGTTTGGACTCGAAATTAGGTCGTTCTTGTACTCAAATTGAAGCCCCAGAAGTCTTCTTTCCAATGACACCTCTCTAACCTTAAAATACGTTTTGTAAAAAAAGTTATGATCAAAAGAGTGAAGGTGTGTCAAGATTTTCAAACCGTTTTTCACCCATTTTTGGCCGAATGTTTGGGAAAAGGTTATTTTTTATCCTTGTTGGCCCTTTTGACCTAATTCCATGTTCCATGGGACGTTGTGGTGTTCTTGTAGGTGTTGTGGGTTGTGTTGGGCGCGTGTGTGCGTCGTGGGTTGTGTTGGGCGCGTGTGTGCGTCGTGGGTTTGTGTTGGGAGCGTGTGTGCATCGTGGGTTGTGTTGGGCGCGTGTTGGGCGTGTGGAGTTCGTGTTGGCCGTGTTGGGCGTGTGGGGCATCGTGTTGGCTGCATTGGGCGTGTGTTGGCCCTAGGTTGTTGTTTGATGTGAGATGGTTGGGTTTTGGTTTCCGATTGACGTCCTATGATATTCAATTGATTAATTTATGAAAATTAGACGATTCAAATACCTGTGGATTCTTTTTGGGGTTCGGTTGGTTGTGTGATGGCTTCGGGAGTCATGTGATGGCCTCTCGGTCGATTGGGTTATGGGGATTGATCGATTGCTCTCCTCTAGTGATTTTAGTTGATTGAATTATGGGGTCCTGTCAAATGAAGTCATGAAGAGGGTGTTGGTCATTTCATGCGGGGTGTTGGTGCATCGTTGGGTGCGGGACGTGTTGGGTCCGGTGTTACTTTCTCGAGATGAGATTTTGGTGAGAACCGTTTTGTGGGAGGTTTATGTTGGCCTTTGATTAGGTCGTGTCCTATAGGTTTATTGTTTGTGTTGGGCACATGTGGGCATCGTGGGTCTGTGTTGGGTGTATAACGTGCATGGTCAGATGCGAGTTTTGGGTACATGGTTTTGTTTGCAGGGGTTAGTGTATCGTTGTGTGCGAGGTTTGATTTTATTTCTTGGTTTGGGTTTCCTCCCAGCGTTGGCCGCTCGAGCGGTGGTTGTGCGCTTGAGCGGGCTGCTAGCTGAGAGTTGGGTCGTGGGTGACCGCTCGAGCGGTGGTGGTGCGCTCGAGCGGGGTGATGGCAGAAGGGTATGTCGGTAGGGGACCACTCGAGTGGTGGTTGAGCGCTCGAGCGCTTGGGATGTGTTGGCCTTCAGGTTAGGTTTTGGTTTTGGTTTTGGTTTTGGTTTTGGTTTTCTGTATCGTTTGTTGTCCCGGTGTATGGACGGGTCCCGATTTGTGGATGGGTTGTTCGAGTATCGATAGATGGTGTGTGTGACATGTAATGTCGTGTTGGGTTATGTGACGGGTGGCGCCATGATGTGAAGTTATATATGGCTATGTGCGTTTATAACTGGCTTTGTACATTTATAACTCTAGTTTATTTATGTGCGGATTGTATAAGTGAATTACATGGGTTTGATATCGTTATGTGTAACGTGATTTATACTTTAAAACCCGGAGTTTTTTATGCATGTGACGTGGTTTGTGGAACGTCGTGTTGATACATGGTTATATAGTTTAAATTCTGGTTTAGGTTTGCATATGTGTATGATATGGATTAGATGAATCTGTGATCCAGTAGATGTAAATCCTGATTGATGATGCACATGTACGTGCGTGGGTGTGCGAGGTAGGCTGTGAAAGTCGGTGTACGAGGTAGGCTGCGAAAGCCTGTGTATGAGGTAGGCTGCAAAAGCCAGTGTGCGTATTTGGGGGCTGCTGTCCTACGGTGAAAGTCTGTAAAGATATATGTTGCATGGGTTACGTGCGAGGTGTGGGTGTGTGTGTGCGATATCTGACGGATTGAAACGAGATCCTGATGAGGCACGGGTGTGGGTGTGTGTGCGATATCTGAAGGCTGAAACGAGGTCCTGAAGAGGCACGCGTTCATGGATTGCATGAATTGTATTTTGGGACGGATAGACCAATTTTCTTAAAATTGTATTATCGGCCTACGGGATTCGAAATACTGTATTATCGGCCTACGGGTGTCGTAATGCTCGAATCTTTTTCAAGGCTCTAATGAGTCGACAAATGGTTTTTATCCTTACTTTCCCTTGCATGTGAAAATAGTTTTCTGGCTCTGGTGAGTTGTGATCTAAAATGATTTTCAAATTGTTTTATTGGCTTGAAAGAGAGTAAAAAATTGCACTTCATTTATGGAGCATGTTTAGCTTATACTGCATGTGTTGTTTAGAATCTGCTGAGTTTTGGCTCACGGTGTGGAATTTGATTTTCTTCAGGTACCGGTTACGCATGTTGATCTGGAGGTGTTGGAGGAGGTGGAAGAGTGTAGTCATCTTTTTGCTAGTTTTGGTACATGTATGTTGTATCATGTTTTTCGGCGTTGGAGCCGTGTAATGTAAGCCGTTTGGCGTTTATTTATAATGCATGTATGATTTCAATTGAGAGTGTATTCTCGGGTTGGTTGTTTGTGGGTGGTTCACATGACCCGGACCTTTTTAGTTTGGGGCGTGACATACCGAGGTAGGATCCTAGACTCTTATGTCTTATAAGGGTCCTACGTGTAATCGTGCATGTTTTTATTGTCTTGAATTGCATGAAAATAGATCTTGTTCAAAGTTGAGTTTTTGGGTTTAAAACCTATTTTTCGTCGATTTTGGTAGGATAAAATCGGGTGTCATGTGTTTTCTTTCGAGGTTTTAATGTTAGGCTTGGGCGTGTATATGTCCGAGGGTGTTGGATGGGAGTTCGGAGGCATTGATTTGAGGTTTAGAGGGCTAAACCCGTAGGTCGAAACCTGTTTCCGCTTGACGTCAGTTGACTGGATTGTGAGGTTCAGTCGACTTTTTGAGGTTCAGCTGATTGGACTGTGGGGTCAGTCGACTGGATAGTGTGTTTTGGACATTTTTGTGAGATTCCAGTAGGGTGTTTGGGTCGACTGGATGGGGGTCCAGTCGACTGGACCTGGGTTGTTTTGTGTGGTTGCTTGATGGTTGGGTTCTTGGCTTTCAATTGGTGTTCAATAGTATTCAATTGATTAATATATGGGATTAGTCGACTGAAATACTATTGGATTCTTTTTGGGGTTTGGTTGATTGTGTAGTGGCTTCGGGGGTCGTGTCGTAGCCTTGAGTGTTTGTTTAGATGCCGTCCTCGGGGGTGGCGTGCATGGTTTGATGCGAGTTGTTGGGGCACGGTTAAGTGCGTGGTGTTTGTTCTTCGTTGGGTGCGGGGCATGTTTAGGCCCGTGGTTCTTTTTAGGAAAAGGTGGTGTTTTTGTGAGCTCGTGGTTGTAGGGTTTGGTGTTGGCCTTCGGGTTAGGCTTGGTTTTGTGAGTTGTTGTTGGTCATGTGAGTGGATGTCGGTTATTTGGCAGGTGGCGTCATGATGTGAAGTTATATATGGCTATGTGCATCTATAACTCTAGTTTATTTATGTATGAATTATGTAGAGAAATTACATGGCTTGATATCGTTAAGCGTAACGTGGTTTTATGCTTTAAAACTCAGAGATTTTATAGGCATGTATATGTGGGGTATGAGGAACGGATGCATGTGGTGCATGTTGCATGGGTTGCAAGTGTTGTATAAGTCGCGTGTGTAGCATGTGACATGGTTTGTGAAACGTAGTGATAGTACGTGGAATTATGCATTAAACCCTAGTTTACTTATGCATAGATGAACAGAATGTGATAGATGAACATGTGGTTCGGTGAATGTTAACCCTGGTTAACAAGGCGTTTATTGGGGCTGAGGTCCTTCGGGAGAGAGACCGAGAAGGTACATTTGTTGGGGTAAGGTCCTTCGGGAGAGAGACCGAGAAGGTACATTTGTTAGGGCTGAGGTTCTTCAGGAGAGAGATCGTAAAGGTGCATTGACGGGGCTGCGGTCCCTCAGGTAAAGCCTGAGAAGGTACATGGATTGCATGAAATGCATTACGGGACGAATAAAACCAATTATGAATTGTTTTTAAGACTCGCGTGAATCGCGATATGAAAACCATTTTCAAATCGTTTTCGAGGCTCTTGTGAGTCCCACATGGTTATTATCCTCGCTTTTCCTTTCTTATGAAAATCGTTTTGAAGACTTGAAAGAGAGTCTAAAATCGTACCTCATTTTTCTAGCATGTTTAGATTATATTGCATGTGTTGTCTAGTTTCTGCAGAGCTTTGGCTCACAGTGTAGGATTTGAAATGTTTTTCAGGTACCGGTTACGCAGGTTGATCTAGGGTTGCAGAAGAGGCAGAAGATCTATAGTCTTCCTTTTGTTCTTTCTATAACATGTATGTTGTAACATGTTTTTTCGGTGTTGAAACCGTGTAATGCAAGCCTTTTGGCAGTTGTATACAACGCATGTATGTTTTATATTGAGAGTACATTCTCGAGTTGAGTATTATATTTAGTTGTTTGTGGGTGTTTTACGTGACTCGGAGTTTGGGGCGTGACACCAACAGTATGCCTAGAGATACTGCATACCTTCAAAGACATTAATGACTTCAAGAAATAGTTAGCGGGTATCTCATTCAAACTTGACTGGCAAAGACATTCAAGCTCGTTGGTCCTTGACAAAGTGACTGTCAAGATTGTATACTAAACATCAATTTTGAATTTGTGGTATTTAATTTTATTTATTAATAAAATTAGTTTTTTCATTTTATAAGAATCTTAATTAGCAAATGTATGCATTTTCATTACCTGTTTAATGATTTGCATGTGTATCTTTTATTCTACATAGTATTTAATCTAGTGTGTAGAGTTCAGCTTATACACAGAAGACCAAATTATTAGTTCTTGTAAAATATAAGTTTTTGGTTCACAATCCTAGATAGAATTGAACACACTGTAGGTATGACTATAGCACAATGTTTTAGTAAATCTGTCTTGATTATATGGAACGATAATTGTTTCGACAATTATTCCAACTCATTGTACTAGTATACTTGGTGCATATTGAACAGGATCGCGTTTGTCACGCCCTTAACTCCGAAGCATGAGACCAAACCCTGACAAACCCTAAAAGCACTAGAAGTTTTTATGAAAGGAGTGTTATGGCACAAAATACCGTGAAATCTCATTTAATAAACCATTTTAAAGAAGGAGCCAAACCCCACAAGAAAAGATTTCGTGAACCAAGAGCGGTGAAAAAGTGCTCCAGGAGGTAAACCGCTCGATCAGTCTTCAGCAGGTTGCAACAATCGAGAGCAGTGTATAACCGTTTGATAGACCAATCGATCGGTCCATCGAGCGGTCCAACACTAGACCATTTTTTTTAAAACATGTTTTCCAACACCAACCTCCCACACTTCAACTACACATCCAAACAAGCCTTCCCAAGGAATCCACATACAAAACCACGATAGAAAGATAAAGAGAACATTTCCACCCGTCTCCAAACGCCAACAACCCAATGACTTCATACATTGAATATTGCATAAAAGAAGATAATCCCTACAAAATATCTAATAACCTTGCTTGCATACAATTCACGAGTACATGTGGCCCTTAAGGCCTTACAAAACGGTTTTCAACAAACCAAAATATCGAATCATTATTTCAAACGAATTACATCTACAAGATATACATTTCTCAAAAGATCTTCGTATATGTATGTAATTCTATTCAAAAAGCTCAAACATGGTCATGAGGCTAAGCTCATCAATTAACCACCTTCTTTCTATTATCACCTGAAATGTTTTAAACAACATGAGTCGAGACTCGTAGAAAATAGACTAAATATAAACATATGCATGATATGCGAGGATGATCATATGAATGCACAACACATTCAAATCCAAAACCAACTCTGCTTTTCTAATAAATTCTCATTCACATGACCGGTTTTCTTTTCCTTTCCCAAAATCAACACACGCAATAATTAGCTCATTAATCCTATCATTTCAAACCCGACATGGTTACTATGAAACTTTCCACAATACAACTGTTATCAAGGTTTTCCAAGCTCTCATTCATCATTTACATCATGTGATTCACCAACCCAATTTTATTCATTGATTTAATTAAGTACCAAAACCGGATATCACCTGTAGACCCAGACGTATTTATCACCATCGGGCCACGCAAGGCCGAAGGAATAAATATCCATTCTATAGCCCGACACGGAGAGTACACATTTTTGGTTTCTCTTAAAAACATCGATGGGTGGGCCGCTCAAGAGCACGCGTTTATGGGGGTTAAGCCGAAGGAAGGGCATACCTTACGTTGCGCAAGTTTTCGGTTTTTCACCGAGCAGCAACTCGTGTCCAAACTTAATTATTTATTCCATTCACGTGGTACTTTAATTAAGTCATTCACAGTTAAACCAACACGAGTCCAACCGTCACGCCGGTTCCTGTCGCCTAGCCCAACACCATTAAGGTTGCCATTATCAACATTTCAAATACTTTTATTATACTTATATTTGAATCAACATAGTAAAGTACAAGCAATTTCCAAATCTCATGGCTTTATACACACCCAACAATTCATAGAATTTATTTACAAATTCTCAACACACACACACACACACACCCCCTTCACACTCATTTTCAAGATTCAAAAAACTAACTTATCGACGAGTTAATACAAGTCCCAATTTATCAAAGATTTTACCAGTTTCACCATTCGAGTCCAACAATCCAAAATCCCCAAATCTCCATGATTTTGGACAACCACCGAACCCTGACTTTTCAAAACACAAGTTGAAGGTTTCCACAAGATATTATCAAGATCAAAATTCCAAAAATCATTTAAAACCACAAGATTTAACATGCTTTAACCCCAAACCAAAACCTAGGATTTTCAAAACATAGATTTTTCATATTTACAGGTATAAACTCAAAATATACAACACATATCCAACAAATCTTCATAGATAGTCATAGATCCTACCTCTTGGGTGATTAAATCACGAAGAAAAGCCTCTAGCCAAGAAAATCTCCACAGGTGAAAGAAACCTAAACTCCCAATGCGCAAACCAAATCCTCCAACGGTATTGCAATGGGTAAGAAGCAAGGAATCTCCTTCAAATGAGCAAAGAAAGATGAAGGGACACCCCACATTAGTTCTAGGACTTAGGTTTTGCTTCTAGAGAGATAATGAAAAGAGAGAAATAATTTTAAAAGCTCAAAATCCGAACTTAAAGTTGCTCTATGTCACAGACCACTTGATCGATCTTAGGACCGATCGATCGGTCCTGTCACGCCCCCGACTCTGAGGCGCGTGATACCCACTTGATAACTCCTATTCCTTTAACCAAAATTTCTTTAATAATATTCTCTTGAACTTAATTTCTTACTGGTTTTCACTTATCCCAAATTCCAAAATAAACTAAATCTAATTCTTAAAAATTTTGGCAGAGTCTCCTATGTTTTTTGGACTATCCCAAATTTTCCTGTAAACCTGTTAAACTCAATTCACAATATATATATATATACTCAGGCACCACGTCGATTCCAACTCTCAAACACGATCAAAACTATCACAACCATTCATTTCCAACTACATCACAGTTATATCAATTCTCAAAAAAATGAAACTATATAAGCTTGAGCTACATAATAATTGACATCCATCATTTCATTAATACGGTATTTATCTCCATGCGACTTAATTTATACATAAGCCTCACTAGATTTGCATATTGATTACATTTATCCACGGTAGTCTCATAATCTCATTAAATATATACATGAGATTTAAGCATATATATATATATATATATATATATATATGTAATTTGCATTTTTACATCCAAAGTAAAAATTTACTTCTTTCTTCCAAATATTCTTCAAGATCCCAATCTTTACTTACTCTTCTTTTATCAATACCTGTAAAAAGTTGATTGCATACAACCTGAGCCGAAACTCGTAGGATAAGACTAATAAAAGTGCAATGCATGATTTGTGAGATGTGAATGACATGCTATAATGCAAACATAATCAAGTCATGTTTTCTAACCCTTTTTTTTATTCGTTATCTCTTCATTCTTTATTTACTTACTCTTCTTTGTTAAATCATTCAACCTTCATTCAAGTTATACTCTCTCATTCTCATATCTCATTTAACTTGTTATCTTTTTCGAAAGATTATAAGTTCACACTTTATTCATTCCCATTTAAGTTCTTTCACTTAATTCGTCTTCCATTACTTTGCACCTTTTATTATCAATAAACTACAACTATTATTATTAATTAAACCACTTTCCCTTCATATTTAACCATTAAATTTTCCTTTCTTCCCTCTTCTTTTCTTTCCTTTAGTCACTCTTTCTTTCTTTCTTCTTTATTACTTTATTTCTTACTTTCATTTTCATCTTCTCTTTAAGTTGTCACCAACTATTAACACATCTTTATTTCCAATTATTAATTCAATTTTTGTCCATATTAGAGCCATCACTTTCTTTCACATTCTTCCATTCTTATTCCACATTTCTCTTTAATTTAATAAACAAAATACTGAACCGACGTAGGGTGCAGCTTATAGAAACCCCTCCCTATTCCCCCAATAGGCTACGCGAAGCCATTAGCTAATAGATAGCTCTATAACTCACCACTACCATCATCAGATCGAATATCCTCTTCATCGGGTGCAGCTTATAGAAACTCCTCCCTATTCCCTCAATAGGCTACTCGAAGCTATTGGGTAATAGATAGCTCTATAACTCACCAAGACAAATCATCAGCTATCCGCGTCGGGTGCAACTTATAGAAACCCTTCCCTATTTTCCCAATAGGCTACGCGAAACCATTGGGTAATAGATAACTCTATAACTCACCACGACAACCCGTTTTACGGACCTTAGCCGAGGGAACACGGTACCCAAATCCATTTTACGAGGGTAACCCGAGGGAACACGGTACCCAGCTTACGCAAGTTTTTGGTCTTTCACCACGGAGCTAGTCAAGCCCAACTTATTACATCCATATCAATCATCCTCAGTTTAATATTTGATTAACCACATTAATATTCATAAAAAAATCGGGAGTCCATCTGCCTAATTCATTTTCACAATCACATCATCTTATTTATATTCAAAAATCGTTGTTTTGTTCCTTTTTCAATTCCATATTATCAATGAACACAATCATTACATATCCATCCAGTTCGTCA
>JAULJZ010092946.1:0-12197 GCA_032270985.1 Heliamphora pulchella
AAGTCAAAGACCGAGTCAAGATCTAAGAACTCAGCTGGGGATAAAATAATTAAAAGGATCGAGTCAAGATCCTAAAATTATTTTAACCGAAAAAGCAACAATGAATAAATAGGTCGAGTCAAGACCTAAAAACTCGGGATGAAAGCGGGATAAAAGTAATTAAAAAGTTGAGTTAAGATTTTAAAATTAAATTTATCAGAAAAAAAAATTCTAAATTAATAGGTCGAGTCAAGACCTAAAAACTCGGAACGAAAGCAAGATAAAAGTAATTAAAAAGTCGAGTCAAAACATTAAAATTAAATTTATCGGGAGAACACCACGAAAAACACAACAAGAGAAAAACACACAAAACTTAAAAATTATTTTTTGAAAAATACACACCACACAAAATATTTAAAACAAAACACACAATAAAAGCACACACAAAAATACAATAATAAACCCGAAAAATAACACATAATAATAAAATAAAACAAACACCCATAATAAAAACCCACACAAAAGTAAGAACTAAAATAAAACACACAAAGATAAGAAACAAAACAAAACACACTAAACACACAAAAATAAAACACACCCACACAAATCAAACAAAATAAAACCCTAAACAGCCCCATCAAAGCTCCAAAACGCCATGATGGTCCACTGACACGTAAAGTTGGCAGTCGCCAGACCCAGGCCCGAAGAACATGACATGATCGTTGACATCTTGGCGGTCGCTGGGCCAAAACCCCTATGACAAGGCGGTCACGGCAATGAAACCCCTCAGATATGGCAGTTGCCACACATAAAACACTTCTAACCTGGCGGTCGTTATGTGACGCTTGAAAAACCCGGCGATCGTTGACAAGTAATGTGGCGACCACCACCTCTAGATGCGTCTAAGGCCCCCAAGGGCACGCGGGTTGGCTCATTCTTGCATTCTCACTTATCTCTCTAGCTCCTCTGCGGGTGAGAGCTCTACTATGGGTGAGAGCTCTACTATGGGGACCCTTGGGGGTATGAATGCCAGTCTTCATGCCAACGGGGTCACCACCACTCAGCCCTCTGCTGTACTGGGTGCGATGGATGCCTTTGCTCTTGAGGCCGAGATGGCCGACTTCCTTGATCCTCATGCTGGAGAGGGTCATCCCGCGCCTTTTGACCCACACACGTATGCCCTAGCATCCCACCGCTTGGGTTCGGGTGGGATGAGGTGCTACGAGCCGCCTACTGATGTCGTCGTTGCTTACGTTCTCCTCTAAAAGCCGGACCAGCATAACTCTCGCCAACACCCTTCGGTAGGTTCTCCGGTCTCTTCATTTCAGTTATGAAAGCATGTTTACCTTTATGCCTCAAACATAGATGCATGTTTAGGATCCCCCTATAATACGTTATGATATAGTGCAGTATTGATATCTGTGGTAACTGTGTGCAATGCTTGAGATCCGGATATATAAAACATGTAATCACATTTAAAGAACAAAATTGGGCATTGATCTGAAGATCTAGTTTTAGGTACCCGTGTAAAGGAAATTAATAGTAAAGACATTAGGGTTAAGGTTTACATGCAAACAAGAAAGAGGGGTGGTTTATCATTTTCATTTTTAGGGCAAAACATAAAAATTTACGGGATTGATTTTTTATTTTTATTTTTGTCATTTTTATTTTTGGGGCAAAACATCAAAATTTAAGGGGGAAATTCTTTCTTTTTTAGAAAATCACAAAAACACTGAGGGACATTGTTTATTTTATTTGGAAAAATCTAAGGGGTGGTATATTTTTTTAGAAAAACACAAAATCACCAAGGGTCATTTTTTTTCAAAAATCCTAAAAATTTAGGAAATTTTTTTTAAAAATCCAAAAAATCTAGGAAAAATTTTATTTATTATTTTTTTGGGAAAAAAATGAAAGGGGGCATTATTAAAAAATTGAAAGAGGGAGAATTTAGAGATTACTTGGCATACCAGAGCTTAGGGTCCCTAGTCTTCTACTAGGCGTGCAAAAATCAATGGATCGTCACTCACACACGAACCTCGGGTTGAGAGATTTGCCTGACGCACCAGAGCTTAAAATACCTAGTTTTCTACTAGGGAGTGCAAAGCCAAATGATTGTCACACACACACGAACCTATGGTTGAAAGATTTGCCTGGCGCACCAGGACTTAGAGTGCCTAGTCTTCTAGAGCTTAAAAGATTTGCTTGGTGCACCAAGACTTAGGGTGCCTAGTCTTCTAGGGCTTGAAAGATTTTCCTAGCGCACCAGGGCTTAGGGTGCGTAGTCTTCTAGGGCTTTAAAGAACCGAATGGCCGTCACTTACACACGAACCTAGGGTTTTTATTGCTTTCAGTTACTTTTTGCATATCACTTGTTCTGACTGCTTTTATATATTATGCTCATCTTCTTCTTTTCAAGCTGGCCAGTATGTCAGGGGCTTTGGCGGCTCCACCTCGGACGAGGTGTTGGAGTGGTATGATGCCCTCCCCGCTCCTAGCCAGGCCCTTGTCGATGCCACCAGCTTTGGTCAATTCATACCCCTTCTGGGTAGGACGAGCAATGACTGGGTTTCACTCACAGCCCTGGCAGAAAGGTGGTGGGATACCACCAACACCTTTTACTTTACCATCCATTGCTTGCTCAGCTAATGCCCTGACTTACCTACTTGGCGCTGTTCCAATTTAGATGGACAGAGACAGAGTCAGGTATACCTAGTTTTTTGATCATTTTCGCCACCTTCCCTATTCAAAGCGCAGCCACTTCGAGTGGGTTACCTGCGGCTTTCTCTTCTACATGTTCGGTACCTTCTTGTTCTCGAACAAGGAGAATACCGTTCATCTGCATTATCTCAGCGCCCTCGCCCGTTTTGACCGCATTGCCACATGTGACTGGGGAAGAGCTACACTCGCCACACTTTATGGCTCGATGAGGGCCTTGACCCGATTCCCCCAAGGGCTCAGTATCGGGGGATACTGGAGGGTCTAAGAGGTATGCTTTAGTTTCTGTACTATTATTCATTCATTTCTTCTGTTATCTGATATCTGCTTGCTGACATCATTTCTTTACAACTCTGAACGTATGAGTTCCTCGAGCTTCATGTCCTGGCGAACTCCTCTGCAGACCATCTAGTTATTCCTCGCACAGCTCGGTGGGCCTGAGGTTTGAAGGGGAAGAAGGCTAGCGGAAGAACATTGACAGATTCTGGGCTTCTCTGGATCAGCTGACCCCTGATCAGGTACCATTTTTTACTGTTTACTCTACTGTACATTATTCTTTGTATCATACTGTTCACAGCATTAACTACTACTCTCTGCACTACATTGTACACTGAACACTAAACTATTCACTGTTCACTACACTAATTACTGCACTACACTGTACTGTACAATGAATTTCTGCAGCTGCAGTGGGATGTCTCGCATAGGGTGGAGGATCGAGCTGCCAAGGACCTAATGCGTAGCCGGGACGCCACCTCGATGCGAATTCTGCCGGAGGACCCCTTTTGCCGCGAGTACTACTTAGGAGAGGGGGTGGTCCACCAGTCACTCAGCTTCGGTCATTTTCGAATTCTAGCTACTTCACCAGCCCGCATGCACCGGACGAACCACAAGAGCAGAGTCGACATTTTAATAGAGATGATGGGGACCCATACCTCAGAGCTGCTCGGACTGTAGGGGAATTACGCAGCTTGGGCTCGGGAACATCTTTTAGGACCATTAGGTCCCGGCCCGGCTGCACCTGGTGGTAGGAGGAGGAGACGGGCACCAGAGGCTGCTGATGCTGGTGCTAGAGCTGGAGTTGAAGTTGATGTTGCTGCTGCTCGGGGACCTGTTGGAGCTGGAGCTGGAGCGGGAGGGGCAATGGGTCCTAATATCCCATGGGATATTCACACTGTGGCATATGGCTTCCCTTTCTCCCTTCCGGTCCCAGTTCCAATCCCAGTCCTACCGACCTCCGAGTTTAGGGCTGAAATTGGTCAGGTCGGTCCTAGTACCAGCTGCCAGCATAGTACAGCCACAGGCCCAAGTTCAATCTCTGGCTCCGGTCCCAGCTCCAGCTCGAGGCTGTGGATTCCGTGCTTCCTCCTCTAGAGCTCGCTCCAGAGGATCCATCTCTTCTGCCAGGAGCCGCTCCAGAGTAGTGTCCTCGTCTTCAGACGGCAGAGATGATAGTGTTGACTTGGAGATGCTCTTTGAGGACGTCAGTTCTGATGAGGCTGGTCCTTCTTTTTGTTGGGTCTACTAGAGGTGATGAGAGATATTGAGAGAGATCCCCCTTCATGATACATTCAGATACATTTATTTCTGATACATTTGGTTTTATGGGATTACGTGCCACAGTTTCCACATACATCTTGATACATTCATTTTCATACATTTGGTTTTTATGGGCCTGCGTGCCCCAATTTCACTGATTCTTGGACCTAGGTGCCCCTGCTTTATATGTTAACACATTTGGACCTTCGTGCCATTCACTTCATTTATATATTCATCTGCATGACTTTTCTTCATTTGCTGCTTAAACTGTTCTGGATGCCTGGTATAAGTTTCAAAACTTGCACGGATTACAGAAACTGCAAACATAACATGCCTGCCACTTTTGCACATGGAGGTCGCCATAATCCATAATGGCGATTACCACAGAATCCCAAAGACAGGTGGCAGTCGCTCGGTCAACAAAGTGGCATCACTGTACTGTGTTCTTTCATGATGGCGGCCCCATACTACAACATGGCGGTCGTCACAATGATTGTATATTTTTCTAAATTTTTGACGTCCAGCCCTTTCATGCCTAATAAATACAGCCCTAGGGTCCCTATTTCATATCACTTTCATCAAGATGTCTTCTTTTCATGGTACACTCTCTGCATGGATTGAGGAATTTTTTCCTATCAAGCGTGTTAGTTCTAGGCAACCCAAGAGGGGGGTGAATTGGGTCTTTAAAAATTAATACCATTTTTTAAAACTTTTTCGAAAACTTTTTAATATAGCAAACAAATATAGATACTAGAGGGTTTACGAGGTATGCTTTAGTTTCTGTACTATTATTCATTCATTTCTTCTGTTATCTGTTATCTGCTTGCTGACATCTTTTCTTTACAACTCCGGATGTATGAGTTCCTCGAGCTTCACGTCCCGGTGAACTCCTCTATAGACCCTCTAGTTATTCCTCACGCAGCTCGGTGGGCACAAGGTTTGAAGGGAAAGAAGGCTACGGGAAGAACATTGACAGATTCTGGGCTTCTCTGGATCAGCTGTCCCCTGATCAGGTACCATTTTTTACTGTTTACTATACTGTATATTGTTCTTTGTATCATACTGTTCACAGCATTGACTACTACTCTCTACACTACATTGTACACTGAACACTAAACTAATCACTGTTCACTACACTGATTACTGCACTACACTGTGTTGCTCACAGCTTACTATACTGATCACTGCACTACACTGTACTGTACACTGAATTTCTGCAGCTGCACTGGGATGTCTGGAATAGGGTGGAGGATCGAGCTGGCGAGGACCTAATGCGTAGCCGGGACGCCACCTCGATGCGAATTCTGCTGGAGGGCCCCTTTTGCCACGAGTACTACTTAGGAGAAAGGGTGATCCACCAGTCACTCAGCTTCGGTCATTTTTGAATTCTAGCTACTTCACCAGCCCGCATGCACCGGACGGACCACATGAGCAGAGTCGACATTTTAATAGAGATGATGGGGACCCATGCCTCAGAGCTGCTCGGACTGTAGGGGAATTACGTAGCTTGGGCTCGGGAACATCTTTTAGGACCATTAGGTCCCGGCCCGGCTGCACCTAGTGGTAGGAGGAGGAGACGGGCACCAGAGGTTGCTGATGCTGGTGCTAGAGCTGGAGTTGAAGTTGATGCTGCTGCTGCTCGGGGACCTGTTGGAGCTGGAGCTGGAGCGGGAGGGGCAATGGGTCTTAATATCCCATTGGGTATTCACACTGTGGCATATGGCTTCCCTTTCTCCCTTCCGGTCCTAGTTCCAATCCCAGTCCTACCAACCTCCGAGTTTAGGGCAGAAATTGGTCAGGTCGGTCCTTTACTCTTACTCCTTTCTTTTAGTTACTGCTTTACTTGTCTAGCTTGCTTGAACTGCCCTTTTTTTTCTTCTGCAGATTAATCAGGCGTCGTTGGAATGTGTGATGCTGATGCTAACGGGTCAGAGAGCACTGATTCGTCAACTAGATACCACAATTCAAGCAGCTGGCATTATTTTTACTCAAGTGGCCATATTGAGAACCTTATAGCCTTTTTAACTTTTCTACACTTTTTTATATTTTGTTCTGATTCTTACTTCCTTTTTGATAGCCTCTAGTACTAGTTGCCAGCATAGTACAGCCACAGGCTCTAGTTTAGCCTCTGGCTCCGGTCCCAGCTCCAGCTCGAGGCCGTGGATCCCGTGGTTCCTCCTCTAAAGCTCGCTCCAAAGGATCCATCTCTTCTGCCAGGAGCCGCTCTAGAGTAGTGTCCTCCTCTTCAGACGGTGGAGATGATAGTGCTGACTTGGAGATGCTCTTTGAGGACGTCAGTTCTGATGAGGCTGGTCCTTCTTTTTGTTGGGTCTACTAGAGGTGATGAGAGATATTGAGAGAGATCCCCCTTCATGATACATTCAGATACATTTATTTCTGATACATTTGGTTTTATGGGATTACGTGCCACAGTTTCCACATACATCTTGATACATTCATTTTCATACATTTGGTTTTTATGGGCCTGCGTGCCCCAATTTCACTGATTCTTGGACCTAGGTGCCCCTGCTTTATATGTTAACACATTTGGACCTTCGTGCCATTCACTTCATTTATATATTCATCTGCATGACTTTTCTTCATTTGCTGCTTAAACTGTTCTAGATGCCTGGTACAAGTCTCAAAACTTTCACGGATTACAGAAACTGCAAACATAACATGCCTGCCACTTTTGCACATGGAGGTCGCCATCATCCATAATGGCGGTTACCACAAAATCCAAGAGACAGGTGGCAGTCGCTCGGTCAACAAAGTGACATCACTGTATTGTGTTCTTTCTTGATGGCGGCCCCATACTACAACATGGCGGTCGCCACAAATGATTGTACATTTTTCTAAAATTTTGACGTCCAGCCTTTTCATGCCTTATAAATACAGCCCTAAGGTCCCTATTTCATATCACTTTCATCAAGATGTCTTCTTTTCATGGTCCACTCTCTACATGGATTGATGAATTTTTTCCTATCAAGCGTGTTAGTTCTAGGTAACCCAATAGGGGGGTGAATTGGGTCTTTAAAAATTAATAACAATTTTTAAAAAATTTTCAAAAATTTTTTAATATAGCAAACAAATATAGCAAAATAATCAAAAATTAAGGCAATGCAAATATTAAAGAGGTTAAGGATAGAGAAAATGAGCCAGATACTAAGGATTTATAGTGGTTCAGCTTTTTCCAAAGCTACATCCACTCTCAAGTTTTTTCTTGAGAATTTTTACTATGTAGAATGCTTCACGGGCACATTCCCAGTCTTTACAACTTCAAGACTTTTCTTGAGATAATGAATGTTTACGGGCACATTCAAAAACCTATATCAGCTTTAAGATGATTCTATAAAAATAATCTCCTGTTTTTAGCTAATCACTCTTGAGCTCTTCTTTGATGAGATTTACTCGCTCACTCAAAGAATAAAGGGTGACTCACTTTTGAATACAATAAATAAAGTAATTAAATGAGAAATACTAACTCTCTTTACAGAAATTAATTTACAATAAATGAAGAGGTAAAGAGAGATGAGGAACAAGAGCTGGAGTTTAGCAATAAATGAGAGCTTGATGATTTTGAGTTTGAATCAAGTAATAGAATAGTGATTGTAAGTCACCAGAGAGATTAAATGCTGAGGAATAACTGCTTATATAAGTTCTTGAGCATTCGTGACCGTTAAAGGTAGATGAGGGCATTAAATACCAAAAATTCAACCGTTAAAGTTTGCTGCGAATTTAAATATGCGTCGCAGGTGTAGACACAAAAGTTTTTGGGTCGACACAAAATGTCTAGGGCAGAGATCTTTAAGTGATTGGGTCGACACAAATCTTCTGAGGTGCTGACACAATTTCTGCAATCTTCCTCACCAACACCACAGTGTTGACACAAATGAATATTGTGTCGACTCATTTGAACTTCAGCATCCAGGACATGACCATTTGCGTCAACACAAATTTTCTTAGGGTCGACACTAAAATTTTGTAGAAATTCTCGGTATATTTGTGTCGACTCCTTTGGACATTAATGTCGCCACCACATTTCTTTAGCCAGGCTCAAGTCTTTTGTGTTGACTTATCTTCAATTTTGTGTCGACACCCAAAATCTACAGGTGGCTTCGGTTCTTTTTGTGTCGACTCACTTGGCATTTGTGTCGATTCAAAGTTTCGGATACCAAAAGTGAGGAACCACTTTTGTGTTAACACAAAATAAATTTGTGTCAACTCATTTTGAGTTCAGAGAGTTTCAGCTCTTTTGTATTGACACAAAATACATTTGTGTCGACACAAACTTTTTTTATACATGAAAGCATATTTATCAAACGGTTAGAGTGTCAAACTATTTGTTCAAAGAATTAACACATTTGATATTTTTAAGTATACTTTGCCTTAAAGTTTTGACTCAATTATTAATTTGGTTCAACTCAAAATATTCTCAAGAATACTTAAGTGTTTTAATCCACTTGAGAGATAAGTCATTTCTTTTTACTAAAGGTGTCAACTCATTTGTTCAATATGTGCTAACACTTCCTTTTTAGAAAATATAAATAGTCGACTAAGAGTTAGTGGTTCAATGGTGAAACGTGGGGTTACGTATATACGCTATGTTGTAACAGGTGATGTGATTAGATTTGTGTAAATAAGCATGTACCTATGGAATGTTTGGTATGTGTGGCGTGTCTGGCCTAAGTGACTCTTTGAGTTCATCTGACCGTATTGATCTTAATGGTTGTGATGCCGGGGTGGTAATCTCAATTGTATGGAATCTTAGCATTGATGATAATGTGACGCATAGTATTTTTGCGAGATGAGAGTTTTGGTTTGTGAGTGAAGAACTGCTTGAGGATTGGTAAAGGGTGAAGGTTTAGATTGAATGTATGCAAGTCGTGAAAAGAAATTGTGTTCTTTGGAGTTTTCAATGATTTGAGTGAGTTCCTTTCTTTGAAACCAGACATTTATTGTCTCTGCTCGGGAATGAACATCTCGTCAGCTTTAGTGATGGCTTTTCTGACATACGTAGAATGATGATGTGACTTCAAGTTTTGTAGTCATCAGTTAATTGTGAAGGCTTGAACAAGATTTTGGGTATGACACGTATGAATTCTTGTAGGCAATGTTAGAGCTTGACAACGAGTGTTTGGGATTATGGGAGTAGCCCTTGGCGTGCGTTTTGATATGTGGATGAGCTAGTTTGCGGCAATTCAGAAGTGGTGAGTATTTGATACCAGTTTCGATTGTGGGTTAGCTTCGTGTTGTGCGTTTAATCGCTTGAGTTGGTCGCATCCGATGGGGATTGTACTTCGTTGCCTCTGTGGTGTGAGTTGGATCTCAGTCTGACAATGTTTTGGATGACCGTATCATTAGTGGGACCTTATTCACGGAAGCAATTAGTATGAATGTTTATCCTTCGAGAACATGTTTGTGTCGTGGGATGTCACTCTTGGGGGATGAACTACGTTAGCATCTTTACCATTGTGCACTATTGCAGAGTTTTGTATCGAAGATTGTTGGTAGTCGACGATGAGGCAGCTGACCCAAGTTCCAGTGTTAAATTTTGGGGGCAAAATTCCTTAAAGTGGGAAGAGTTTTGAGACCTGGTTCCCTTTTAATTTTGTATATGTATTCTCAACGTGTTGTGTATCATTTTAGTTGTTATAAAAAAGCACGTTTCTATATGTTTTATGCATGTGTTGGTTTAGATATGCATGTGAATTTCAATCCCGATCCTGTTTGAGCGTTGTGGTAGAAAGTTGAAAACTTTCTGAGCAAGACCGCTTGGGGTTTTGGTCCAAAACTTTTCCTACAAGATTCTCTTTTTCTCTCTTGGAAGAAAGAACAAAACCTAGCCCTCTCTTTACCCTTTGGCTTGCTTCGGGCTTGGTTTTTGGCGTTGCAAGGGCGGAACTGTGTTCTCCTCGGTAAGGGCTTTGCGTTCATCTAAACGAAATTTTATTTCGTCGACTTTAGTTTTTCACCAGTGGTTAAAGATTTGAGTTTTTAACTCTATAAGGTAGGATTCTAACTCTCATGTATTAAAAGTATATTATATGTGATTATATGTATTTTTACCGCTTTAAAATGTTATGGATGTTGGATTTTGTATTTGAACCTTGTTTGTTAGGATGAAAAACATGTTTTGTTATCTTAAGATTTATTACAAAATTAGTGGACGTATGTGTACGTAATTTTCAAAAGAATGCATTTTGAAAACCGGAAGAAATTATAAATGTGTTGCGAAAACATGATTTTTTTTTAAAATGTTTGGAGCTAACCTTTGGGGTTGAGCCTTGGTTTAAATGATGTTGTTGAGATGGTGAAAGCATTTTAAAAATGTTGGTTGATTTTCATGGATATATGAATAATGTTGCTGTGTGCCTCAGACATTTTATACATAATTGTGTGTATACAAATATTTTGATAAGTTGTGTTGTGTGCTTTATTAATGATTCAATAGATGTACCATAATAATGTGTGTATACGTGGGCCTCAATTGCTCCTCGGTGAAAATTCAGAAACTTGTTCAAGATAGGTGCTTTGCTCCTTCGAATTAATCCATGTAAATGAAGTGATTACCCCATTGGGAAGCGTTTATTGTTGTAGCAATGTATAAAACTTGTTATCATCTAGCGGGTCATTGGATGCCCCGAAATTAGGTTAATCGGTGAGAATCTATAATTATTACCTTTGTTCCCGAAGCGACATGGTTGGTATATAGGAATCATTGATGGTTGTAAAAACATGGTTAGAAAATAACGTGTTGTTTATGTTTATTAAACTATTAAACGTTACTGGATTAAATGAAAAGTTATGATTTTGAGGATGGAAAATCATTTTGAGACTTGTGTAGTCAAGTTATTTATATAATCCATGATTGCATGTTATATCTTTAATTCATGATAGTTTGTTCCTATTGGGTTTCAACTCACGTTGTTAGATTTTAAACATTTCAAATGAATATAATCTTGTGGAGCCCCGGAGGTGGCGGAAGACAAAACTCTTAGTCTTGTAATTCAACAATTTATACTGGTTTTGTTATCGGATCATGTAATTGTGTTATATGTTTTGAACTCGAAAACATATGTTTTGTAAGCCTTAAGGCCATAATACAAATGCATGTATGTTTGTATGAAGATGAGAGGAACCATGTGTTGGTTGTTATAGTTTCATGTTTGTATGAAACGATTTTCGGTTGGTTGCTTTCATTGTTGTAACAAATCGTTTTTCGTTGATTTTATATTTTATATCAACTCTTGTGCCGCAAGGAAGGTTTTGAATCATGTTTTCACATATTTTAGATAGTTTGGTGATGTCTTTAAGGTTTTCAAAAAGGTTGAAAAATGTTGAAGTGTTGGGTTTTAAAAGTTAGATTTTGAAAAGTGGTCGAGAGCCCGACCGCTCGACTGATCGCTTGAGCGGTATATTAAGTGATCAAAGTGAACTCTCGGTTGTTTTATAGGTGGTGGAAAAACAATATGCAGGCGAGAATCGCTCGAGTAGTCTTTTGACCGATCAAGCAGTTTAGGCAGATTTTGAAAATCTTAGTTGTTTTGTTTTAAACTTTAGCTCTTGGGGACTTTGACTATATTCTTTTGGATTCTTCTTTTACCTAAAATAAATCCTCGGAGGTGTGTTTTTCAAATGTTTTGAATTCGTTTTTGGTTTACGTTCTTGGACCTGTTTGGGCATGGGTGGTTTTGACGGATCTTAGTATCACAAATGAATTTTTCTTGGGTGGTTCACGTGACCCGAGTTTTGATGCGTGACACCTGAACTCTTGAAACCCTGGACCGTGACGCCTAGACCATCAACTCCTAGCCCCCAACCTCTGAACCCCCAGATCACTGATTTTCAAAACCCCGGCACTTGGACAGCCGACCCCTATCCTCACACCCTTGACCCTCGACCACCATACCCTCATACCCCCGTACCACCTACCTCACACCCTTAAACCCTGAACCCCCCAC
>JAULJZ010092957.1:0-12197 GCA_032270985.1 Heliamphora pulchella
TGGTTTGACTGTGTAACATCGAAGTACTGTTTTAGCAAAGAGTTACTTGGTCCAAGTTGCACGAGGCAAGAGGAAGGATATAAAAATGTAGGTTTAGGAAATGAAAAGTTCCATGACCCCGTTGTAGTTGGAGTAGGACATGACTGTACGAACACCCGATTAGAGAAGGTAAATCAATTAATTGACTCTTAGTAAGGATCAAGGCTCGTTGGGTTATATGCATATTGGATTGTGGAGAGCCTGATTTTATGATGTTTCTAGAGGTTTAAAGAGTGAACCCAAATATCCACTCTATAAATTTGGCTTCAAGTTAGCCAGCATCTTAACTGTCCTAAATGCTGTGTATGTGTTGTTTTCTTGGCCCACATAATCTATGACACGTTATATGTGAGCTGGTTTAGGTACTAAACTGTACTTACTAGAATGAGGGAATTAAACTGTCATGACTTGGGAGTTGGGTTCTAAATATAGGCCGTTACATATCGTATTGGCCGTTACGTAACGAGATTTTGAGCGTCCGATATCGATATTTATCAATGTCTCGATGGATATTGTCCGATATCAGACCGTATCATTGATGCAGATACATATGGCGATACTGTGATTGAGAATTCGGTTTGGGAGTTTCTACTGTCAACCTTTGTTCTTGTTTTATTTCCTTTCTCAAATCAAGCTTCATAGCTATTCAATTCTGCTTGAAATTTTCATTCTTGCTGTTTGGGTAGGCGCTTTGAGTCTACCTTGCAATTTTTCTATTAGTGGTATGTGCTTCTGTTCGAGTGAATGACCCGTTAGTAACTCTCCTATGACAGAAGAATACTCTTCTGTTCCAATAATCCTTCGCTTATTTACCTCTTCTTTATTTTGGGGTCTTGCTCCAATACTCTTCGTTGGTTGTTATCTTTCCGTTGTGTGATTAATTTGGAATAATCTACTGATATAAATTCTTTTTGTAGCTTGAGTTTAAGAAATAATAGCGGCTCAGGCAATCAAGGATGGAGCGAGGATGTTGCCCAGCGGGTGCAAAACCTTTTTTCGTATTTGATAGATAAAAAATGTAAATAAATTGAAGTGATAACAAAAAAGTAAATATCTATTGATAAAATATAATTTTGAATTTTAAATAATCCTGAAAACAATTTATTATTCTCCCATATAAACAGTTAATCTATCATTAAGGTGGTGATCACAAGCGCTGAAGTCGATATACAAGTAAGATTAGAGAAAGTGAAGAAGAGAAGAAATGTAATCTTAAGGAAGCAAAGAGCAAGAGAAATTAACAGAGATGAGAAATTATTAACGAAATACATGATAAGAGTTTGACGGAAAAATAAAAATCTATGAGGGCAAATTTCAACACACCCCCAATCCAAAATTTTGGAAATCTTCTTAAAATTTATGTGTATATTTTCAAATTTTGAAAAGTCAGTGAGATCAACTACCATCACGCCCTGCCAAAATCCTGCCAAATCCCAGTAAAATGCTTCCAGAACACTGTTGAGTTGAGTGTTTTGACTTCTGATGACCTTTAAGCAGATTCTTATTACAATATGCCCATTTGGGTGTAAAGGGATCCTCTGTTTCTCGTCTTTCCTGCATGTTGTCCAGTTATTTCACTCGATAGCTCTTAACTTCGACTCTCCAATCCCTTTATGTGCATGCTTGCTTACTTGCTGTGAGCCTCATGCCTTATATATTGTTTATATCTCATTATCAAGTTTATATTGTTTGTTTGTGTCATAATGTGGATCTGTATGCTGTCCCTCCCTCCCTGGTTGTGTCGGTTGGACTTGCAAATTTGAATTAAAATGTTGGTTTCACTTGTATTCCAATATAGCTCGCCTCACAGGAACTTCCCACGCAGGTTAAAGCCGTGGAGCAGGAACTTGATGATGAAGATGAAGTGGCAACATTACCTGGTTAGATAGAGTAAGTAAATATTTTCTCTCGTTTTATGAGCCTTTTCTGCTTATTTTTGCTGAACCCAAGGTGCGTGTTATGCGAAGATCCTAACACGTTGTGCAACCCAAGGTGATCGGTTTTGAGATATATTAAATATATAAAAAAATAAAATTGATCCGATAGTTGTAGCCACGTGATAGAATAACATCATTCATTTATTTGTAGAATATGTGATTACTCAGTGAGCTTAACTACATAATGAATGAATCCAATTATAATCATATATTTGGGAACCGAACCTCTTGGACTGCACTGCAGCATGATGGCAGATTTTATGAAATCATCAAGTATAAGCTAATTGCAGGTTTGTTTAATGCATAAGTAAGAATCATTTCTTGGTATTTGTTGTGACTTTGATAACTAACCAAGAACCAACACTCTTAAAAATAATAACGAATACCTTGATTAAGGCATTTACAACTAACCAAGAACCAACACTCTTAAAAACGCTGACATAAAAAATAAAAATAATTAACGAGTACCTTGATTACCATCATTCGCAGTAGCAAATAGAAGAATACCCGTAGACCTCCCTTTCAAAAATGTTCCATCCTAGAACAGAAGTGGCCGACAATAATTGAATCTGTGCACACATGCGTTAAATACAATAAATAACCTCTGAAAGTATCCTCTGGCAGGCTCACATTCAATCATCACAAAACTTCCAGGATTACTACTTAGAGCTTCAATATACCATCGAAGTTGATCAAACGACATTGAATAATCATTGAAAACCTCATCCCTTGCTTTCTCGACACTCATCCAAGCTTGGTGATAACTAATCTGCAACTCGTAATTTGATTTAAAGTCATGGACAACATCAACAGGGCGCTTAAGTGGTTTAGTTCGGACCTTATCCACAATCAACCCACTAACCCAGATGTTGTGCGAGAATCTTTTGATGTGCACACTGCAGCATCACATGTGTGTATATTGTTCAACTTCCTGATATAAAAAAATCCATTAGATAAGAGAGCCTTGGCATGAACCTTTCAACCACAACTTCCTTCCCAACATGAGCATTTAGCAGTCACCCGTTCCCTATCATTCTTGATGCATACAAACTCGAAGCCACACTTAATTGCATATTTACAAAGTGTATTTTGGAATTCATGTGCACCATCTTCCATTTTCTGGTCGACCCTACTAATTCCCTTTAACCACGATGCAGATAGTAAAACCTTTTCCTGATGTGAACAAAATGACGACAAAATGTTGTTGCTTTTCTCAAACTCAGATCTCCATACATTTTGTTCATCATCTAAACCCGTTACATCATCTCTGCCACATTCATTGCGGACAATATAAATACCATTTCCATGCTCACAATAACATTGACCCAATCAATACCCTTGTTGATAACTAGTGAAAATATTATTTGCAAATCTCCTTCATTGTTCAACAAACCCATAACGTGTCTCGTAATAGAGTAAGTCAAAGATATAGGTCGACCTTGACTACTAACAAACTTAAAGCACACTTTCAATATCAACGACTCGTAACTGCAAATTCTGAAAATCTTGATCTCTGCAGTACAATCATTGTACTTGCACAACAAAATCAATGAATTCTCCATTGAAAGCTACAAAAAACAACAAAATGGGAACATGAGATTTACAAATTTTAGTAATGACGAAAAACAACAAAACTTGAGGATTACCATGATGCAATGTAAAATAACCACCTCAGTTTTTAAAAACAGAGGAATTTGACATTTCCAATTGCATATATTCTCATTCTGTACATGCTCATTGTATGACATTCTCATTTTGCAACCTAATTCTCATTTTCTGCAACCTAATTCTCATTTTTCGCAACGTATTTCTCATTTTCTGCAACCTAATACTCATTTCCATTTGCACATATGCTCATTCTGTTCATTCTCATTCTTATTGTGTAAAAAATAGGGGACCATGTTGCTTACAGACAAGAGAAGCATAAAAAACAGGGGACCGTGTTGCTTTCTTTGACCTACTCAATGAAAATAATCAACAATCAAAACTGGAACAATTCCTCCATTATCTACCACCAAGAATATATACAACATATAAACTACAAACATGCTGACTATACAAAACATATCATCTGTGAATCATCAAGAATGAACTCACCTTCTATCAAGAACAATGGCTTTTTTCTTGAATGCGCCTTCTCAGAACTTCTAGCACCAAACTGCGAATCTCTTCTGTATGTAATGTATGCGCTCAAAGATATTCTTCGTGAAAATAAATTTAAAGGGAATAAAAAACCCACCTATTTTCGGTCAAAGCAGTGCAAATACACCGAGTAAATGATCATGATTGATGGAAACTCAATCTGATGTACCAGACATTGATTGCTGTTATCGAATCTCAAATTGGATGAAGAATAGAAAGGAAGCTATAGAAAATGTGAGATTTTGATAAATTGTCTACCACAAAATCTGCGTAGAATCAATAACGGAATCCTATCATAAAAATCAGAATGTATACACGGAGGACAAATCAATTTAAATCTATTCAATTCCCATAATCACATATGAGGGTATAAATGTTCAAAACAACATTAAAAATTTTAAAAAGAGGATTTTGTGGGATAACTGTTTGTAGATAGGATTCCAAAACAAGTCGCTAAAATTGGACCTTACATTAATTATCTCATTTTAAAAAAATATATATTTTTGAACTTATTCGTTGATATTTATGATGAAATTATATTAAAATAAAAAATAGATTTTTCTAGAACAAATTTATCTAGCTTAAAACTATTTAAAGCTCTTTTAAGTCATGTCTTATTATCTTCTTGGTTATTAACTTAAAAATTATTTAAAGTCACTTTAAACTATGTAAGCTTTTAGTTTTTAAGCCATTGTAAAATTACACCAAACGAAATTCTTACTTATTTAGCTTAAAATTATTTAAAGTTAAAGTCCTAATTTTAAATTGGATTATTATAGGAGGCCTTAATATACATGGGTAACCTTTCTAACTATAATAGTTTATGTTGTTTGGTTAAATACAAAGTGTTCACATAGTGTTAGAGGAGAAAACTTTTTTAAAAAAATAAAGAAAAATATTTAAACCCAACAAGGATAGAGCCAAAAAATATTGTACCATAATAGACTCAAAAAATGTTATATAATTGACTAAGTTGTATGTGAGAGGAAGTGTTGGAAAATTACTGCATATGGATTGGAAGTGTAATGAGTGATCACTTAATGAGGGTATTTTTTTGAGTTTATTTTTAAGCTTTTAGCTTATAGCTCAATAAAAAGTTAAGAATATCCCAAAAAATATGCTTATAACTCTTTGCTTGTAATTTTTAATTCTAAATTAACAAACAAAAGTTTACTATTTAAACTTATAAGTTTATAACTTTAATAAGCACTTAATTATAACTTTTGCTTAAATTTATAATTGCGCACTTCCAAAAATCGAATATTTTGATGTTGATAAAGAGTTGTCCCTTGTTATGGTCATAATGAGTCCCCTTATCTTAAGAGTGAAAGAGGATTCATCACCACACCGGAGATATCTGAGGAAGAAACTCATTAAATCCGGGCAATGATCCAATCGAGTCTTGGGTAAATGCCTAACCGAACCCTCTAAAATCCATTCTCGCCACTCCAAATTACCATAATTTCGTAATTTTATTTACACCAAATACCCTAATTCATAATAGATCTTTCTATTTTTTTTATCAGAAAATATTAAAAAGACCTAAATGCATTGCAATTTGATATAAAGTTGAACGAGGAGTTACATTGGATGCAAAATAACTCCTCAACGGAAGAGAGAAAAGCTTCTTTACACATGAATGAGAAAACCTTTACACAAGGAGAAATCAAATCTCCACACAGTGAGAATTATAAACTTTCATGCTGAAAGTCATTATTAAAACATGTTAAAAAAGAATTGTAAAACAAAAGATAAGAATCGATCACCATGATCCGTACAACGCCGACCTTTTATAGCTATCAAAAATGGTATTGTAGTCTTCACCTAACTATTGCAAAAAAATTTATTGAAGGCATGGTTGATTGCCTAGCCTCACTTAACTTTGACGTTAACGGCATCGATCTACTTATTTCGATCTAATAAATGTTAAAATTTAAAAGTGGTAAGGAGAACGAAATGGTGAAAAATAAATGCTGAAAGAAGAAAAAATACAAAAATAAAATAAAATACATATCACACACAAATTGAGCAAACTAAAAAAGAAAGAGAAAGAAAAGAGAACAGATGGAGGAAAACGAAAGAATAGAGAGAAGAGGAAAGGGAAGAAAGGTATGGGGAGAGAGGCATCAGTGGGAGTTATCGTCGGCATCTCCCTCTCCATGTAAAAAAAAACCTCTACAAGTTTTGCTTTGAACTTCATAAACCCACCCCCCCATTGTATCTTTCCATTTAATACTCTAAAATTTTAAATTACAAAAAAATTTCATTACTATATATTCTCTCTTCTTGGATCCTTTCTTTCTGTTAATAAGATTCTCTTTTTCTTTCCCCACGTAAATCATCAGATTTTTAGACTTGTAGTAATTTCTTTTCATTCAGCTAATTAAAAAGAAAATTTCATTTCATTTTTTTCCCTAATTTTTTTGTATGTTCATATTTAGATGCTTATATTATCATTTACAAAACAAAAACAAATTTAGAAGGCATGCCTCCCTCAGATGAGTCTAGTTCAGGCGAATATGTATGAATTTAATCTATCCTAAATAACTTCAAATATGCCAAATGCGAACCCCAATTCCTCCCCCGGTTAATTGAAATGCCTTTCTGGATATTTTTTAATGTACCGGCTATTCACGGAATGTGAGAAGTAGATGATTAATTCAAAAAAATTGATGAATTTATTGTATTTATCAATAGGTAATGTTGTCGCAGTACTCAACCAAAGGGCCATTGCGAAACCAATCAAAAAGACGATTGACGATGAAAGATACTTTGTCTTGAATTTAATTACTTTATCTCAATTTTAATTGAGCTTTTATTAATGAATGGTGGGATTGATTTTTAAAAATTAGTCAAAATACGCATTAACTTAGACCTGACATCCTAAAATATTAAAAAGTTTAATTGTTCATATTTAGACTCAAAACACCCTTAAAAGGAAAAATATATGCTACTGCACAGGACAACGCAACATGGTGTTGTAAGTTTTTTAGGACCTACACAATTGTGTGGTTTTATTTTTAAATATAAAGAACTCATATAATTGTATAGTTCTCAATAAACTGGTGGCACCAAGTGATCATGCTCCATGTAACATGATCATGTGGCTCAAAGTGATCTTGTTGCACCATATAACCATGGCCCTTGTAGCAGAAAATAATTACTCCCCTTAAGACATTGTGTGGGATAATTTTTTTTATGACTTTTTTTTTGTCTTTTAGTAAAAAAAAATTATGTTAGTTCAAACGATAATATTTTTTAGATCTCTCTCAGTATAAGAAATCAGGAAAGAAAAAATTTGACCAAAAAATAAAAAAAGTTAAAATAGGACGAAAAGGCTACTTTTAAGACTTTTATGTGGTTTTTTTTCGTCTTTAGTAATTTTTTTTCAATTTTTTTAAAATGGCTATACTTTTAAATTTATTTTATCATAATAAATCGAGAAAATAAAAAAATTAGCCTAGAAAACAAAAAAATGGATAATTAATTATAAATACTATATTAGAAACTTGTTTTGGAATAGGTCCAAACATTAACAGAATATCCTTAAAGATCCTATTTTTAAATATAATTAAGATATTGGACACTAATACCCTTATATATGTAACATGATATTCTGTTAGTGAGCTATATATATATATATATATATACTTTCCTTCCTTCTAGGGGATTTCAATTTTGAAATTACGACAATTGAGAAGTATAATGACGCAACTATCATTGGCGCCAATTGATTCCATTTGGATCATTTTGAAACTCATTGACGCCATTGTCGTCTTCTTCGATTTTGATAATTTTGATTCTTATCGATGCCATTATCGACTTATTCGGAGCTGCGCTGAAATTAATTTTTCTGCACATATCGTCTGCTTGAAAGCTGCGCTGAAATCAGTTTATTGTCTTCTTCGAAGCTGCGCGGAAATTAGTTTATTGTCTTCTTCGAAGCTGCGCATAAATGATCTTTGCTGCACATATCGTCTTCTTCGAAGCTGCGTTGTTTTTACTCAAGTTGAAATCTTTTTATGTAAAAATCTTATATTTTTCCTTCTTGCATGGGTTGAGCTTTTACTAATGCTTGCATTCTCTGTTTAATTCACGTTTAAAGTTATTTCACAGTTTTCTGCACACGGTTCTTCACTTATCATCTCCGATTACTGGATTATTTCAGTAAGAACAAATTTCACTTTTTATAGATTCAAAAATTCTTTCACAAAATAGTCTATCCTTTTTAAAAAAATCTATATAATAAACTATTCGACAAAATATGTTATATGGCTAAAATATCACTTGTAGGACACTATACACAAAAAACCTATATATATCTATAAATTTCTATATAATAAAATAGTTTTTTTTTTCTCAAAAATGGTTTCGATGGCAAAATTGTCGTACATGATTAAAATATATTGTGTTACTCTCTCTACATACAAATCTATATTTGTCTATAAATACTTTCACATTGTCTTTCTCTCTCTTTGACGCAAACAAATTCATATATCTTTCTTATTTTATTTTTTCACATATTTTATCACTGCATAAACTTAAAATTGGAAAGCAGTCATTGAAAAAAAAACAAGTAAAAAAGTGCATATGATGGACTAAAAAATAAGATATTAAAATTGTTATGATTTTTTTCCTGGCTCTTTCTTCCTAGTTTTGGCAAGTATATGACACAATCATTAGTTTATCTTCTTGTTTAATTATCCCTTGATATGATGCACTTTTGACTTTAAAAGTATATTTTGTAGAGTTGGACAAAAGAATGTAATCAATGCTTCTTAAGATTTGGCTTTTTGCAATAGCTTTTTTAACCTTGATTGGCATGATCGCTCAAGCGGTATAGCTCGAGACTTATTTATGGGTTAAGTAGGGTTAGCAGCCTTTTAGATATAAATTTTGTTTTAGGCAATTGTAGTTTTTGAGCATTTTATTTTATTTGAGAGGTTGTTACTGAATAGCTTGAGGGGGAGGTTTTTTGAGGAAGAATTGACGATTCTATGTCAGTTTACTATATTTAAAGATCATTGTCAAATCTTCATTTTCATCATCGCATCCAGTGCTTGAGAGGATTCTCAAGTGATAAAGTCCGGAGGAAGATTCCAACGGCAAGCAAGCACAGAACTGGCGCACGAGAATTCGGCAAGAAGACAAGTTGCAATAGATTGATGATTCAATTGAATTTTGTAAGACATTTCTTGTAACCAATACTTATTTAGTGCTTGTTTTCTCAAATTAAGATTCGTCATATGGTTATTACTCTTGTTGGGGTTTTTCACGTAAAAAATTACATGTCTCATCATGTGTTAAATGTGTTGATGTGTTAGGTGTGTTTTTTTATCTCATTATTGCATATCAAACTATCAAGTTTTTATTTGCATATTAAAAATTGATTTTTTCAATTGGTATCAGAGCAGATTTTTCATTAATCTTCATTTTTGTATGATTTACACACATGGAGTTTTTGAAAGAAGGTGCTTCCACCGGTAGACTTTCTCTTCTTGATGGGACTAATTACCCATTTTGGAAAGTTAGGATAAGGATTTTTCTTAAGTCTATTGATGAGAGAGTTTGGTTAGCTATTACTGAGAGGACTTACCTAACCATGACAGTTGATGAGAAAAGTGTTCCTAAGCCATCGACTAAATGAGATAGAACAGATTTTGAGAATGTCGATTGGAATAGTAAGATTATGAACGCTATCTTTAGCGGGGTTACTCATGAAGAATTCCGTAGAATAAGTACTTGTGACTTGACTAAAGAAGCGTGGGAGATATTGGAAATCACTCATGAAAGAACGCAAACTGTAAAAATCTATAAATTTCAACGTCTTACTATAAATTTTGAAACTCTACGTATGAAAGAAAACAGTTTGATGTTTTTTATGCTAAATTAAGTGACATTGTTAATGCTTCATTTAATCTTGGTAAAAGGATTCTTAATTCAAAAATTGTTTGAAAAATATTGAGATTTCTTCCCGAACACTTCTAACCAAAAGTTATTGTAATAGAGGAAAGTAAAGACATTAACTCTATTACAGTGGCAAGCTTGGTTGGAAACTTGCAAACGTATGAGTTAAATTTTCAAAATCATAAATCTTTAAAAAATTTAGCTTTCACTTCAGCGCAAGGGTTTACTAGTGATTTTGATGATGAATTTAATCCTGAAATAATGGTAATGTTTGTCAAAAAGCTTAAAAAATTTTGAAAAAATAAAAAGCCGAATCAGGACGACAAATCTCAGAAGCGATTTGCGAATGACAAACCTAAGAATGGTTCAAAACTCGTTGACAAAAAGAGATAAAAATCTCAAAATTCTGGTCTCCAATGTTATGAGTATAAAAGTTTTGGGCACATTGCTCAGGAATGTCCAAACATGATAAAATAAAATAAAATAAAAAGTGTTTACTGTAACTTGGGATGATAAAAGCGAACCTAAGTTGAGTGATAACAATGAGGACCAATATGATGATAATAATGTTATAGCCTTTATTGCTTTTGTTCACTCTGAGGCTAGTGACAATGACATAAATGAGTTTGTGAATGAAAATGAGAAAGAAGATGAGAATGTTCAGATTGTCGAGGGACAAGATTGTGACACTCTCCAAGTAGCTTATGATAAGCTTTACAAGGAGAGTTATGTGTTAATCAAAAAACGTGCCAAGCTTGTCTTTCAACTTAAAACCTGTGAAAGTGATAAAGAAAAACTTATGCAAGAGCTTCTGTTAGCTCAAGCAAAAGAAGATAACCTAAAAAATGAATTGAATATCATGTGCATTAACTTGGAGAACTGTAAACAAGATAAAGAAAGGTTTATGTTGTTGAATGATGATAAGTCTGGGAAAATGTCTGAGTTAGAATGTCACATCACTGAATTTGAGAAGGAACTGAATTATGCTAATGCTACTCTCAAGCATTGGAATGCAGGTTCATGTGCTTTGGACGGCCTTTTTGGTGATCAAAAAGCCGCATGTGACAGAGCAGGTTTAGGATTTGTAGGTACGTCAAATCAATCCACAGAGAAACAAAAAGAACATGTAACCCCGACATTTGTGAAAGCTAAGCAGGTTGATGAGGTGAAAGGCAATAAAGATACTACAATGAAGACAGAAAGAACGAGTACGACAGGTAAGGCCACCATATAACGTGGCGAGGTAAGAAAGCCTAACTCTTTCCCTATTTGTCATTATTGCAGCATTTGGGTCACATTCGTCCTTATTGCAAGCGTTTATATCGCATGCCAATAACTGATAGAAAGTTTGTTCCTATCTATCATTATTGTGGAGTGAGAGGTCATATTAGACCACATTACTTTAAATTGCATGACATGTCTCGTTTGAGTTATCCTATCCAAGTTCATAAACAATCCCTACTTAAGGCCCCTAGAATACATTCAAAAGAGTCCGCTCCTGTGAAAACTAGAAAAGTCTCGGTTCAAACTAAAGATCTAAAAGCTTATGTGGTTCATACTGCTATGAGAGCTCAAAGTTTACACATATGGTATCTTGACAGTGGTTGCTCTCGACATATGTCAGGTGACAAGTCTTTGTTTGCCTCTTTAGAGTTATATAATGGTGGGATGGTGATCTTTGGGGACGAGAATTCTACTAAAATCATAAGAAAATGCACCATTTCTTCCCTTAGACTTCCAAAATTGGAAAATGTTCTTTTGGTTAACGGTTTAAAAGCAAATTTGTTGAGCATTAGTCAAATGTGTGACATTCATCATGAAGTGCATTTTTCAAAAAATAACTGCATCATTTTAGACAAGAAAGGTAAGACTGTCATGCATGGTGTTAGAACATCTGATAATTGTTATGGCATTATTCCCTTAAGTGCAGAAACTTGTAATTCTATCAAAATCAATGATGCAAAATTGTGGCATCGGAGACTTGGACACGTGTATTACAAGGATCTATCTAAGATTGCCAATAAAGAATTGATCAGAGGGCTTCCAAAGTTGGGCAGCCAACTAAATCGCGTTTGTGGTGCTTATCAGATAGGTAAATAGACTAGAGTTTCTCATAAGAAGATTGATACCTTAGGCACCAAAACTCCCATGGAGATGATTCATATGGACTTG
>JAULJZ010092978.1:885-12197 GCA_032270985.1 Heliamphora pulchella
ACATCAAGTTTGTCAGAGTAGGTTCGTCAGGCAGGACTAGTTCTTCAACCATGCTTTGTTGCTGAATCTGGTGTTAGGTTGGAAGTGTACAGAAGCCACGCAAGAAACACCAAACGAAAGCGCCAAGAAAAGGGGAAAACTTTCATGACTTCTCCAAATTCAATGACCAAGTTTTAAGTTAAAACTGGAGGAATCCACAAGAAACACACTTGCAACAACCTCACCCAATCTTTTCTTTATGACAAAAAAATTCAAGCCGGCTCAACCCGTCGTTTGGTACAGGATTTATGGGCTCATTTAGTTAAAAAAATTATTTTCATGAGATAATTAGTATACTCAAATTATTAATAGCAAGAGTATTATTAATTGAATTATTAGTGGTCTTTTTTATATAAAAAGATATTTGGTTGAAAGAAGGATAATCGAAAGATAAACTGTGTATATTGTATGGTTTAACGTGATTTTATTGGAATTATTATGAAATTACAAAGAAGTGAAATAGTAATAGTCCCAGACTCCTAAACCTAACTGAGTAGTGTGATAGTATCAAAATGTGGGGCTTAAAGTAGCTACGAAGGTTAAAGAGATTGTTCAATCTTCTTCTCAATTTGGTAAACGAAACAAGGAACCATATAGTCTAACTTCACTCCCCTTAACCCTCAAACAAACAGGGCCTATAAACAAACTCTGAATACATGCAATCATTCACAAATCGCTGTGTATCAAGTAATTCCAAGTATTTTGCATCTCCTGAAAGTTGAACATGACTACCAGGCCACCCGTTCGGTTCTCATCCAATGTTTCAATCATCAACTTTCCTATTAAAACCCAGACCTCATTCCCCTTTTTCCTCACAATTCATGTCCCTCTCAAAGCCACAAATAGGTTCGCACACTTAGTTTTTACACAGATTTTCAGATCCCACCATCTTATGCCTAGATATACTTGTTTTTCTTCAAACCAGTTGTCATTAACTTTGTTCTACAACCCTCAAAATCGAGTTTTTCAAGCCAGGATTCTGTTTCAATCACAATAGATTGAGCTGCTGCAAACCAGCCCTGATCACTCCCCTTGCAACATCTAGCCTCAGATAGCATTCAAATATTCAATAAACCATGGATATAACCTCAAAACATGTTCGGGTATTTTGCATTCTTGCTTCTCATTTCATCGTTTCCTCAGCTCAGACATGCTCAAACTATAGTTTCACATCCAACAGGGTGTTCACCTCTTGCAATGACCTTCCGTATCTGCAGGCCCATCTCCACTGGAACTACATTCCATCCACCAGAAAAGTTGAGATTGCATACCGAGCCAACCAAACTTCTGGAGGATGGATCGCATGGGCAATCAACCCCACTGATACGGGCATGGTTGGATCGCAAGCACTTGTTGCTTTCCGCAATCCAAATGGAAGTATGACTGTTTATCCAACTCCAATAACCAGTTACAACCCTTCAATGGAACCGGAAGCCCTCAGCTTTCAGGTTTCGAATATCTCTGCAGAATATTTGGGAAATGAGATGATCATCTTTGCTGTTGTCGGCCCGCTGCATAATGAATCTATCGTTAATCATGTCTGGCAAGCTGGAGGTTCACTTTCGGACAACATTCCTCAGATTCATTCAACATCTACTGAAAATCTTCACTCAATGGGGAGACTCGATTTTATGTCAGGTTAGAAAAAATAATTGAGGAGGAAGTATGGCTCATCCGAGCTTAAGTTTGAAAGCATTCCACTAAGCCAACTGTGTATAAATCTAGGCCCTTTCCAAATTATCAGTAAGGATATGTTTTGTTGGTACCAATGTTTCAGATTTTCAGCCAGATGTTATCGACTACTCAGCAGTCTTGAATGCATTAAAACCTTTTACGTTCACAGAATTGGCCATCATTGTAGCTGTTTGGCTCTGGTCTACATTTCACTATCAACTAACTGCATCATGCCTCATACTACAAAGTGAATAATTTATCAAAGTAATATGTCAGTTCAAAGAAACTATCAAATCAAATGAGTGCAATATCTTTTAAGTGGACTAAAATTTTAGCATATGAACTTTACATTTCAAGTTCAGGGCAAAGGGAAGTAAGTACACAAGAAGCAATGTCCTAACGAGATGAACAATTTGAGCATTGCAAGTTGTCACAGTATGATGGAAATAACCTCGTAGCTTCTTGCTACAAATGGGAACTGAAGAAATGAGTCTCTAGATAATAGATTTTGCTTTTTTAGAAGGAAAAAAAAAAGGAAATCAGGCAGGGTTTAGCAGGCTATGCATGTGTAACCATATTACCAAATAATTGCTGTAGCTCCTCACGCTTTGGCTTTGTTATTGGTAGTTCCAGTGTTACCTGACCAACATATGAAGATGAGTAATTAGAAAAATGAAGAAAATTGCATGAAGGATAGATGAGCCACTAATCAGCCAAGAATTTCAATTCACCAGAAACATTTACTATAACTCTTTCAAAACATACAGTCAAGAGTTTTGTAGAAAGCCCAATACTTCTATAAAAACCGCCCCCCCCCCCCCCCTTCCCGCTATCCTTTTATTTTTTCACTTTTCATTTAAATTTCAATGCAGTTCAACTTGTGCAGTTCGTTAGTTCTCATGACATGCCATCTTGGTGAAGGAGCATGGCCAAACCATATCATGGGTAGTGTTCGATATATGCTTCTTGGTAAAATCCAAATTGAGGTTGAGTTAAAAATTCCATTTTTATCAAAAACATTTTTAAAAGTCTCAATTGTCCTTGGAGTCTGATATAAATCTTTTTTTTTTATAAATACCTAAAATTTTATGAAAGGGCATTAAAGAAATGACACCTGCAAAGAGGATATAAATCTAAGTGTGCAAAAGAATCCTAGTGCCAGAAAACTGTACTGAATTATAGAATATCTGACTTAGACTTACTAAGAGGACCCATAAAATTGGCGAAACCTCTTTACCGTATTGACTGGTGCAATTTTCAAATCCAAGGAACTGTACAAGCCGTAATTATGTAAGACATGTCCCAATAAAAGACCAATAATCAAATGCTTTTGACCATTAAAAGATTGACTTTTAAGATAGAATAATTCATAGGATTGATCTGGTGAATTCGGAGTCGAGAAGCTTCCAGTTTCTCATGGACTACACACAGACCTATTTTTAGTACCACTCTACAGTGCATGTAAAGATAAATTAAGCTCACCTCTTTAAAAATTTCACTATGAGATACCTCCTTAAAGCCCTGCACCAAGCATACAAGGCATTTAGTCAACCTAACAGAAAGTCAGATTTGATTGCAAGTCCATGTGCTTCATCTCTTTGTGTGCATGCAAGAATTCTTTTTTTTTAATCTGCGTGTGCATGCAAGAGTTGTGATTCTTTCAGATCAAATGAATTACCCCCATTGCATGAGCATGTGGAAATAAGAAACCAGTCATGCTTGCTCTGTGTGCGTGTCACCCCACCCCACCCTCAACACACACACACACACACACACACACACACACACACTGAGAGAGAAAGAGAGAGAGAGAGAGAGAGAGAGAGAGAGACCAGTTTTTGAAACAGACTAAGTGAAGCCCCATTTGATTCTCCAATTTTAGCACGGAAGATGTGGATAGAAAAATTCTCAACTGCAAATGCCATCATCTGCAAAACTGACTCCTTCCCAAGTCCTTTGCCACGACTATCCTAGCAAAGTGACATGACATTCAACTTGGGAACTATGCACAAAGTGGCAACCAGAAAATAAAATGTAACAAAACAATGGAGATAACATCCATCAGCAATTTGTTTATGTGAAACCAAAACACCGCTATGTTAATTGAGGATGGATGCACTCCTACTCCAGATATGACTTTCTATGACATATTATGCTCACAAAACACATCGAACAAATCAAAATATATGACAATCCATCCCTGTGACATGATGCCTTTGAATCTTAATGATATCCACACACACACACACAGATTTCATGGACAATAATGTCACATTCTAACAAAAACACATGTGGCAGACAGAAACCCTAAAATCAGGACACTACAGTACCTATATTTTCATTTTTATGAATTTTCTACATTCAATTCGTGATATGTGAGGATCATATTGAATAAAGTAGCAGACAAAGTAATGTAGAAAATATGATTTTTATTGGGTAAAAGATTAATTCTTCATGCCTTCTGTTATCCTGATGGAACTACAACTCATTTGGGATAATGCAATCATAAGGAAATTTACATTGAGAGCAATAAATCTAAAAATCTTTCCAATCTTTCCTTGGTGTAATGCACCAAAAAAAAGAAGAAGAAGAAAAAGCCCGGACTTGGAGTAGGCACGTCATCATCACTAACATGATATCGCTTTTAAAACTTAATTTCAACATGTACTGAATAAAGTTAACAAGAAGAATGAAAAATGGATTCTTTAGATCAAGATGCATCAAATGAGTGGATAATTAATGCATCCAGGAAGAAAGATAAAGGAATTGTAATCAACTCCCCGAAGTGGACTACCATTTTGTATGAACTAGTTGTCTGATCCAACAATCAAGCTACTTTGGTGTCCTTGATTCATGTACAGAGAAAGATGGGGGTACTCAAGGTGATACTGTTAGCCATGAACATCCTAAAGATAATGCCACGAAATTGGAAGTTAAAGTTGTTTCTATTTGTTAGCACACTCAAAATATTGATGTGAATGGTGTTGATGAGAGTGAAGGCAAAGGTGCCAATGGAATGCCTGTGAAATCAACTCCACCAATAGATGGATTTAAGGGGCAAGTGGAGAGCGCACCATTGTCACAGAGGGAAAACAAAAAAAGCTTGAAGGGAAGATTCATACACTCAAACTTCGTAGGGAAAAGAAAAACTTTGGACTCTAGTAAACTTGCAAGTTCACGGAGAATGAGCATGGAGTTGTGATTCATTTCCACTGGTATTTACCAAGGTTTTAAGCCACGGTGTCGGACAATGTAACGGTTGTGATTACATGCATCAAATATCGGGAGTAGAGGTTTATGTGTAACGAAAATCAAAAACTGCTCTGGTATTTTTTTCTTCTTTCAAGTGCCAGGAAATGTTATGGAACTCACGGATATGCATGATATAACCTTAATTATTACAACTAAAATATTAGTGATGGTTTTTAATTAATTTGGGGTTAATTATATTAACCTCACTTGAGGTATCAGACAAATAAAAAGACGACTCCAAGATTTCTAAAATGACGCTAGCCTCCTTTTCAAATTTGTCAACCTCACACTATTAACAGAAGGTGATGCATTTTCCCAAAATTATCCTTTAATCAACTTATAAAAATATTCTGTAAACCACCCCCAACCTTCATAGCATCAAAACACTACTTGCTCAAATCACCTCCTACTACCATCTTCACCAAAGCACACATACTCCTCTAGTCCACAACCACTGTCGGAACATTTACATCACAGCCCCAACTGAAACTATACTGTTGGCACCCATTGCCATAATAGCCCAAACCATTACAATATCACCTCCCTCCAACTACACATAACACATATACCAGCTAGCCCAAAGCGCAATTAGATAGATAGATAGATAGATAGATAGAGAGAGAGAGAGAGAGAGAGTTTTGAACACACTTACCCACCCACACCCACACACACACACACACACACATGTCCAGTCAATTATTTTTTCCATGCATCTACCATTTTTTTTCTATGCACCCACCAATTACCACTTCTCTTTTTAAATAGGGATCCATTCAGCAAACTTCAATTAGATACACGGATGTGAGAGAAAGGGATCCATAAGACAGAGGAAGGAAATTAAACGAGGAAGAGTGAGAGAGATGCTGCAACAGCATCAATGTGACTTGGTGTTCATGGTGTGCAATGGCTGCTGGTGTGATAGCAGCAGCCGGTGCAACGAAGGCATAGCTCCTAGTGCGAGGACGACGTGGTGATGTTGAGTGAAAGGAGAAATTTTTGGACTAGTTATTGAAAGAGAGAGAAAAAGGTGGAGAAGGGAGGATCGTGGTGCCAAAGTGAGATAGAAGTGGCCAGTTGCAGTCATGTTGAGAGAGAACACTAAAATTCGTATTTTTAGTATTTTTGTTTAAACAAAGGTATACATGGAATATTAGAAGAATAAGTAGATAACATGAGCACTTTTTGTACTGATACCAATGGCAAAATGCAGTTTATAAGGAGGGAGAACTTTGATACTGACAACTAAAGCACTAAGCATGTCATAAGTCATTTGTAAAATCTCAAGGGAGGTCTCTAGATTTATCAATAACCCAAGGAAGGTTAATAGAATTTACCCATAATAATTTAATACTTAAAACATGTTTTGCAAAACAATATTGAATTTTGTATTATTCTCAATACAAAAATTGATATATTTGTACAATATGAGAATCTCACTATTTAGGATAACAGAAATGCTACTACAACAAATAACTCATGCAATAAAGTAAATAAAAACTAATATTTGTAGGTGCAAAGATACAAATAACATAACAATTAATATTAAAAACAACAAAAGGAAAAAAGCATCACCTGAAAGGATTGGAAGAAGTATTTGACAAAATCTTTATCTTCATGTGAGCTTTTGTCGTGAAATGGTGCCCATAATAGATGTATCAGCCGATAGGGAAGATATAGTACCGATACGCAATACCTATCAACTGTATGCCGATACGCCTTTGAATTTTCATATCACCGATATTTTTATAATGTAACTGAAACGATACCTTGAAAAGTATCACATGAAAGTGTTTTAACTCTTATTTCCTATACCATTCCTTCCTTTTGTGTCAAATTTGTTGGGATACTTAAGTTTGTTATTAGCGTATTATAGGTAGCCTGTAACGACCCAAGTAGACCATTGGCGCAATAACTTGAATAAAAAGTCTAACAACGTAACTCAAAAACATAAGCCCAAGTTATTAATAGTAACTCACTGGTTTCATTATATACCAGATATATTTTTCATCTCCCACCGATGTAGGGTAGGGTATCACAATATTCTCCACTCAAATGCGCGATGCCCTCATCGCGTGACCCAATTTCTTTCTTTGGTTGGGATGTGGATAGCAGCCCATTAGCGGATACAAGGTATACAATCTCGGGGCTTCTACCCGTCTCCGGAGCTTCTACTCCTCTATCCACACCGCCACAGAACCTTACATGAAAACGAGGATTGGTTCTGATATCATTTGAAATCACCTAAGTGGACTACTAACCCAATAACCTAAATAAAGACCCAATAACTTGAATAAAGAACCTCTCTCCTTAGGCCCGCCTTAACTCTGTTCGGATCCTTCTATCCGTTACTGTTAGTCGTTCTTGCTCATTATATCAGCTTGACATTAAGAATGCCTTCTTTCACAGTAATCTTCAAGAAGAGGTCTATATGGATAAGACCCTGGCTATGTTGTACCTGGCAGTGAATATCTTGTTTGTCGCTTGCGTAAGGCTCTATATATTTTGAAGTAATCTCCTCATACTTGGTTTGATCGCTTCAATTTTGTTGTCATTACTTACGGCTTTCGGTGTTCCACATCTGATCATTCAGTATTTGTTCATCACTCTTCCGCTGGTACTATTGGACTAATTTTTTATGTTGATAATATCATTATTTCTGGTAATGATTCTACTGGTATTGCTGCTTTAAAACGACATTTGGCTCATCATTTTCACACCAATGACTTAGGCGTTCTTTGCTATTTTTTTGAGAATTAAAGTTGCTCGCTCCTCTCGAGGGATCTCTTTATCCTAACATAAGTATACTCTTGATATTCTCTCTGAGACTGGGTTACTTGGTACTCGTCCGATTGATACCCTTATGAATTTTACTGTTAAGCTTGATACTAAACATGGGAAACCATTGTTGGACGTTGGTCGTTATTGACGGCTTGTTGGGAAATTAATTTACCTCACGATCACCCGTCCTGATATCACATACGCTGTTGGTATTGTTAGCCAGTTTATGCACGCTCTTCGTCAACCACACTTTGATGTTGTTTATCGTATTCTTCGCTACTTGAAACATGCCTCAGATCGTGAATTGTTATATCGTTCATCTGATCATTTGTCTGTGGATGGCTTTAGTGATGCTGATTGGGCTGGTAGTCACCTTGATTGGCGGTCTGCCTCTGGCTATTGTACCTTCGTTGGAAGTAATCTTGTCACTTGTCGTAGTAAGAAATAAAATATTGTTGCCCGTTCCAGTGCTGAGGCAGAGTACCATGCTATGGCCCATACTGCGTCTGAAATGTTGTGGGTTTATTCTCTTCTTCATGATTTCGGCATCACGTCCCCTCGTCCTATGGAGATGTTTTGTAATAATCGAGCAGCCATCTCTATTGTTAATAATCCTGTGTTCCATGAGCGCACTAAGCATATTGAGATTGACTGCCACTTTATTTGAGACTTAATGATGACGAAACAAATTGTCACTCTCTATGTTCGCTCAAAATATCAATTAGGTGATATTCTTATCAAACCGTTAGCTGTTTCTGATTTCCAGTGACTTCTTTCCAAACTGGGCATGTTCAATCTCTATGCTCCAGCTTGAGGGAGAGTGTTAGATAATTATTTATATATGTTAAGGTCATTTTGTAATTAGTTTTGATATTTCTTATATAAATACTAGTGTAGTGTAAAGGTTATATTTAAGCCTTATTATTCTCCTAATAAAATTCTCTCTCTTTCTTTCCTCCTTTAACCCTAAATCACTGCTTTACTCTTCAACTATTATATTTTGTGTTTAAAAGTTTAGAATTAATTCAATTAAGGTTTATTATATGGACTATCATCGTGTTGTGTTTGTTATTACTTTTGGTGGGCTTACGTGTTCCATAGATAATGATTTGTGGTTCACAGCCGATTATATACCAAAACGGGGTGTGACATAGCTTCTGGCCTACCATCTTGGGCTTACGAGTAGCCTTTTTTCTAGACAAGGATTCTGTGTTTTCCCTCATGTTGAGGCAGTTTGGCTTGCTTACCCGAGTCATTTGTGGGGTTGTAATTGAGGTTCATTTTATTTATTTTCTTCTTTTAGTAATAAAACACTTTAAAAAATAAAATTAAAAAAATTATAACCATGCATCATTTTTTTGTTTTAGTAAAATCATTTAATATAATTTTTATAATAACAGCATAGATATATATATATATATATAAGTTTTGATACTTTGTTTGCTTCATTTTAACAAATCATCTACCAAACAATAGCAAGTTTTGATACTTTGTTTGCTTCCTTTTAACAAATCATCTACCAAACAATAGCTAAGTTGTTAAAATTTGCCCATCCTAAACGCCTGGAGATTAAAGTAGAACAATTACAAAAGAAAACAAATACAGAGGTCAGAAAATAAATATGAATATACATGGACTCAAGAGATAAGCGATAATGAAATAACTTATGACTCTCAATCCTTATTGTACAATCATTAACAAAAATGAAAGGCATGTACCTTTTAGGCTCAGCTATCATTATTTCAATCTCCGCCATTTGAGAATCATCCAAGTCATTCATGTATATATTCACATCACCAACCATGGCTGGAAAAGAAAAGGAAAACAAAACATTATTGTTACTCCCTGTTGCGGAAATCAAAATAGCGCATACATACGAGCAGCATAACAAAGTAAGTTTTGAATTATAAGCCAGTTTTGAATTATTCCTTCTCAAATTGGGGCCACCGCTTTTAAATTTGATCAACTAGTGGACAAGGTGTATCATCTAATGAGTAGCATTGACAAAACGTGTGAAGGGTAGGCATTGATCCAACGATTGATTGCGGAAACAAATGAACTTTAAAAGTTGATACAAATACATCACCCATCAAACTTAGAAGTTATTTCGCCACTGAGTTATGCTTTTAAAAAAATAAGGATTTTATGCCCAAATGAAAGTTTACTATCCCTGAGAAATACTGTAAGAAAGGAAAGTGAAAATAAAAATATCTGTAACAATTTTAACCAATGATAAAAATCGTGCATCGCAAACATTTATGATCTTAATCATTCAAGAGACCTTCCCCACTCATACTGATTTCGAATCATTCTTAGGAAGCAACATCAGTTACCAACACAAGGGAACATCTAGAATGGTAAGGCCAAGGTTCCAATTAATAGTATAATCAATGACACCTATGAAATATGTTTATCACCATTAGCGTCAAATGATGAATGACTCGATGAGTGGTGGACGCAGAATACGCCCAGAGGGGCAACATCCCCCGCCCAAAAAAAAAATTCTCTAAATCATTGAAACCCATATGGCATTTTTTTATTAAATAGACAAAAATCACCATGTGAAGATTTATATATTCCCCGAAATCTTTTAGAGCCTCTCATTATTTCTTTTGATCTTTTTTAAATAAAAAAACTGTTTATTTTACTGTAAAATCCTTGCACATCATGATTCAAATAATAAAACCAAAGAAACATCACAGCGTATAAATACTCTTACAGTGGTTCACAACACAAATACCCAAAAAAATAATAATTTCTCAGCAATTTTACCCAATGTTGTGTAACTGATTGGTAAGTATGATATCCTTTCACTGTTTTGATTATAAGCCATATAGATTTATTGATTTCTGTCTTATAAATGTATTGAATTCTAAAGACAACTGAACCAAAAATGGCCCAACATGGCCGTTTGCCATAATTTTCCTCCCTCCACCACCCCCACCCTGGCACAACAAGCATCAAAATTCTGGCTCCGCTACAAAACTTAATCACCTATATTTGCCCTTGTTTTTCCAAATTAATGAAGAATATTTGATAGTTATAGAAAAACAAATGGTATGGGTATTTAAGCAAAGAGAAGAAAACATTGAGGAGGTTGTTGTTCTCTCTACAACTGTCCAAGCTCTAAACATTTTTATCAGCGCTGAACACCTCTTAAAAACAAGTTATTCAGTAAATAGGAAATGTCATGTCAGCATGCTGATATAATGTTTCGAACAAATATATGCACACCACGTATTCATAATTTTAGAGAATAACTTGACATTAGAGGCAACAGTTATAGCACATCAGCATGACCCACTTTAAAGGGACCCATGCCGCACATGTAATGGATTGGCACACCAGATCAACATATTCATGTGGTATTCCCAACCCATAGAATAATTTCTCCTTAAGAACCCCTCCCCGGCGGAAAGCTAATTAAACATGTGTAACACAAGTTGCATACACGTGAAAGCCCGCAATCATATTTACAAACCCCAACACCAAAACAAAGAAAACTCAATTTCTCGAACGATTTGAAGGGAGGTTCACAGACCCAATTCTCCACAACAATCAAACCTCCA
>JAULJZ010092989.1:0-12196 GCA_032270985.1 Heliamphora pulchella
ACATTTTATGTTTTAAAAGAGACAAAAGAAGGTAAAAGAAAAAGAAAACAAAAGAGAAGAAAATTACTATAATAAGAAAAAATTTAAATTTAAAGATTTTTATGATTTTTTTGGGTTTAACAAAAGAAAATAAAATAGGCACCATGAAAAGAAAATAAAATCAAAGAAAAGAAATGGAGCTTTATAGGAAAATTTATACTAAGATTTAAAAGAAAGAAATGTTAAATGGAACTTTGCAAGGAAATTAAAATTAATAGTAAGAGAAAATAGAGTACTACATTACGAGGAGAACAAAGCAACAATAAAAGAAAATAAAATAAAATGCTAGAAAAGAAAATTACACTACTATTAAAAGAAAATAAAAAGAAGAGAGAAATAAAGTTATTAAAAGAGTACTAAACTTAATAAGAAAAGAAAAGAAAAGAAAATAAAAATGGTGCTTTGAAAGGAAATTAAAACTAGTATTGAAAGAAAAGAAAAAGAACTTTAAATGTTAAAAAAAGAATACTAAACTAATACTTAAAAAAAAAAGATATTAAATTAATATTACTAGAAAAGAAAAGAAAATGAAATAGAGTGCGAAGTAAAATAAAATTAGACTAACTAAAAGAAGGAAAAAAAGAAAATAAATACTGGAACATTAAATTAACATAAAAAGAAAACAAAAGCAAAAAAATGAAGTACTAGAATTAAATGAGTATAATATTGACAATTACAACTATTTTTATGTAAATGCTTATATCATAACAATAACGACATTTTTTAGTTGTATCGTTAAATCATGTTAGCACTAATTTGATGAATTAATAAAAAAAACAATATGCTTAGTGTGGTTGTGTGAAATAAGCAATTAATTAAAAAGATGAAGCAATTTAAACAATAAACGAGATTAATTATGTAAACAAAAGAAATGCACAAATTAAAATTAAAAGTTAACTCGATCACCCCAAAAGAGAATAAATGGAGTTTAGAAGAATCGGGGATCCAAACGAGGTACCTGGATTGCCGGAGAATCCTCAAATTGGGAATGTACTTCAACGGTCCAATCCTCGGGTGGTAATCCAAGCAAGGCTTCAATGTCGGAGGTTTGGGTCTCGGTATTTCGGTAGGGTTTCGGTGTCGGGGCTCGGATTGCTCGGCGACTCGGCAGAGCTTCTCTCTCTAAACCTCTCTCTTAAAAACTGTCCTCGAAAACGTACCAGAGGTACGGTATTTATAGAGTTCTTCAACCAATGAGATACTTCCACGTTCTGAGGCATGTCAGGCCATTTGGAGTTGGCGACCGCAACAATGTGAGTTGGCGGTTTCCATGTTGAAGTTGGCGGTCGCCATGTTGGAAAAGGTTCCACAAGGTTCTATTAGCGGTCGCCACTTTTGGCAATGACTTGGGCAACAAGTTATCGATGGTTTGGTACAACTTCATTGGTTTTGAAGGTTTCTGGTGGCTTTTGATGGTCGGGTTCAATTACCGAGTTTAGATCACTTCCCGAGGATCGAACTGAAGCACTTGTTCCACCTATTTTCATCATCGGATTCACCTAAGATTGGTGGGGTCAAATTGGGGTGTCTACACAGGGGCAGACACAGACCTCCAGCAACACCCATGCACCAGTCGTGTGCCGTTATGAGTAGCAACAGCAGGCTGGCCAAGAGCTCGGCTGTGCAGAAGAAACGAAAGAGCTCAAGCAATGGCTGATCCTCCAGCTCGAGGGGAGATTACTGCCGGGCACGGGGAGGGCAACTCAAGATGTAGCACGGAGGGCGCTGGAGCAGATATCCGCCTCCTAGTTTATAAGGGAGGTAGATGGAGCAGATCCGCCCAAGAAGTTCCAAACCCCTAAATTCAGCCTCTATGATGGAAAAGCTGACCCTATGGGTCATATTCGGCACTTCAGACAGATGATGGCGCTCTAGAGCAAAAATGATGCTTTGATGTGCAGAATCTTTCCCTTCTGTTTAGGTGAGTGGCCCTGCGCTGGTTTAACAAACTCCCAACTGGATTAGTCGAAAGTTGGAGGTAGCTCGCCGAGCTATTCGCAGTAAGGTTCATTACGAACAGCCGTCAGCCTAGGGAGATTAACTCTCTGCTCGGCTTGAGGAAAGTCGAGAATGAAAGCTTGAGGTCCTATGCTCGGCGTTACTAGAAGACCTTTAACGACATTGATGATTGCAATGAGCAGCTTGTCATGGCCTCTTTCAAGTTGGGGTTGGATAAAACCCACAAATTGAGGCATTCCTTGACCAAGAGGCCTGCTCAGGGCATGACTGAGCTGATGTTGAGAATCGAGTAGTACTCTAAAGTCAAGGAGGATATGAGAGGCGTGAGTAATGAAATGCCTGCCCAGGAAGCGCAGAAGGGAGCCCGAACAAAGAGGAAAGAGAATAAGAAGGCCAAGAAGAGGCTTGATCGGGAAAAGGAGCGCGAAAGGCCAAATGAAGTGTATGAAGTGGCCAATACCGTGTTCAAAGAGCCCATTCACAAGCTTTTCAACTAGATCAAGGATAAGCCGTGGTTTGTCTGGCCACCAAAGATGTTCACAGATCCAAGCAAGCGAGACGAGAAAAAATATTGTGCTTACCACAGAGAGCATGGGCATTACACAGATCGTTGTCGAACCTTCAAGAGGTTCTTGGAGGAGCAGGTGAAGGCAGGGAACCTCGGGCAGTATATCGATAAAGAAAAGACCCGGGCTGAACAACACCTTCAGTCCGAGCAGGGTAGAGGAGCAGAGGAACTAATGGGAATTATCAACGTCATACATGCAGCCCCTATATCGGAGACGTCGAATGAGATAAGGGGTGAAAGTCGAAACAGGCACATCAATGCGAGGTTATGCAGACCCAGATCGGGCATGGTGGTCTGGGCAAAAGAAAGTCTCTGAGCAGTGAATTCTTGGCAGGAGACGTGACTTTCACTGATGTCGACCTGGAAGGGGTTGAATACCCACACAACGACGCACTCATTATAACCCTTCAAATTGGGAGGTATGATGTGAGGTGTATCCTGATCGACTAAGGGAGCTCGGTAGAGGTGATGTATGCCGACCTGTTCCATAAGTTGGGGCTCAAGAAAGAGGATTTGTTGAAATGTCATACCCCGTTGGTCGAGTTCAACGGTCAGCCCATCCTGCCAATGGGGGGAATCACACTGCCGGTCAGGGCAGGCTCTGAGCTTAAGAACGTTGAATTTTTGGTGGTAGATGTGCTGTCCCCCTACGATGCTATAATGAGGAGGACTTGGCTTCACCATCTTAAGGCCATCCCCTCAGCATATCATCAAGTCCTGAAGTTTTCAACTGCTAGAGGTGTGGAACCAATCTGGGGGGATCAAATGGTGGCCAGGTAATGTTCTATGGCTGCTATGCGAGGAAAAGAATGCTTGTCCAGTGATGAGCAGATGTGTGTGGTTGAAGTTCAAGACATGCCACTCCTTGAAGATGTTGGGAGAGCACCAATAGAAAAGGTTGTAGAGCCACTGAAGAAGGTTATGCTGGATGAGGACGACCTAGATCGTTTCTTTCTACTCGGATCCCACATGGCCGAGCAAGAAGAAACTGACCTAGTGAGCTTCCTCAGGTCAAATGTGGAGGTATTCACTTGGACGCCGTATGAAATGCCAAGTATTAACCCTGAGGTGATGCAGCACAGATTGAACGTAGATCCTACGCACAAGCCCATTGTCGAGCGCGGGATGAGGTCCTCGGCTCAACACACAGAAGTCGTGACAGAAGAGGTAGAGAAGTTGCTCTAGGCAGGGGCAATAAAGGAGGTGCAATACCCCTAATGGTTGTCTAACACTGTGGTCGTGAAGAAGAAAAATGGGAAGTGGAGGGTCTGTATTGATTTTACTGACCTGAATAAAGCCTGCCCTAAAGATTTGTTCCCACTTCCCAAGATTGATCAGCTAGTGGACTCAGCAGCCGGACATGGAACCATGAGTTTTTTGGATGCCTATAGGGGCTACCACCAGATAGCTTTGAGCCCAGATGATCAAAAGAAGACCGGTTTCATCACCCCCAGAGGATTGTACTGCTACAAGGTCATGCTTTTTGGCTTAAAGAATGCTGGGGCAACCTACTAGAGGCTCGTAACTAAGATATTTCAACCTATGCTAGGTTGGAGTACCGAAGTTTACATAAACGAAATGGTAGTAAAGACCGAGCAAGAACAAGATCATTTGACCGACCTGAGCAGCGTCTTCGAGGTGCTGAAGACCTACAAATTGAGGCTCAATGCGTCAAAATGTGCTTTCAGTGTACAGTCGGGCAAGTTTTTGGGACATTTGATCAGTAGGAGAGGGATTGAGGTAAACCCTGACCGGATAGCGGCAATTTAGAATATAAAACCCCCAAAGGCAGTTCAGGAGATACAACGACTGACAGGGATGGCAGCAGCTCTGAACAGATTCATTAGCCGATCTTTAGATAAGTGCCATCATTTCTTTCAGTTGTTGAAAAAGGTGTCTGGGGGGAGGAGTGTGATCAGGCACTCCAAAAATTGAAGGAGTACCTAACCTCGGCTCCTCTTCTCTCCAAGCCCCTGTTCGGGTAGGAGCTATATATGTACCTTGTAGTGTCAGAGCACGTGGCTAGCGTCGTCCTGGTTAGGCTGAACATTGCCGAGCAGCTCCCCATCTACTATGTCAGCCACACCTTCCTCGACGCCAAAACTAGATACTTGCCTCTGAAAAAGCTAACACTAGCTCTGGTGATGGCATCTCGAAAGCGCCAGTACTTCCAAGTGCACAAAATCATTGTTTTGACTGCACACCCGCTTAAAGTCTTTCTTCGCCGAGCTAACTTCTCTAGAAGAATTGCTAAATAGGGAGTGGAGCTCGGAGAGTATGACATCGAATTTCGACCAAGAACAGCGATAAAGGGGCAGGTCCTCGCAGATTTTATCGCAGAATTTTCCCGACCAAGCACGCTGCACAGCTCGGACTAAACCCCGCTTGAGTCCGAGCTGAGGGGAAGGATGGTCAGGCTGGAACATAAGCTAGAATAGAAAATAGGGAATCCAAGACAACCTAGAACGGCTCTGACTCTATGCAAAGATGAAGGATATACACTGATGGCGCGTCAAACCAGAAAGGCTCAGGAGTAGGGGTGGTCCTCATCTCCCCAGACAGATCAATAATAGAGCACTCTATCAGATTGGGATTCCCAGCATCTAATAACGAAGCCGAATACGAAGCATTGCTCGCAGGGCTCAGAAGCGCCGAGCTCCTGGGCATTAGAAAGTTGAAAGTATTTTTCGATTCCCAATTAGTGGTGAACCAAATGACTGGGCAGTATAACGCAAGGGATAACAGGATAGCTGCCTATCTTTCCATAGCACTTGAGCTAATCATGGGATTCGAAGAAGTGCAGATCGAGCAGGTCAACAAGGAAGGAAATTTTCACGTTGATGCCCTAGCAGCCCTAGCCTCAGCAACCGAGCTCGGGCTAAAGAGAACAGTGGAAGTGCAGAAGCAAGAGAGTTCAAGCATTGATACGACTGCTCGGTAGGTCTATGCCGTTGAAGACAACCAGGAGCCAAGCTGGATGGATCCTATCATCAATTTCCATAAAGATGGTCAACTTCCAGAGGACAATAAAGAGGTGCACAAGATCAGATACAAGTCTGCACGATTTTGGCTATCTCCTAAGGGACAGTTATATAGAAGATATTTCTCAGGGCCCTATCTACTATGTGTTCATCCGACCAAAATTCAGGATTTCCTGTTCGAGCTTCACGAAGGGATATTCGGGGGCCACACTGGCGGAAGGTTTATGGCACACCGAGCAATAAGCCAGGGCTATTGGTGGCCCTACATGCAAAAAGATGCCAAAGTGTATTCACAAAAGTGTGAGAAGTGTCAGAAATTTGCTTCCTTGCACAGGCAGCCAGCCAAGGAACTTTGCCCGATCACCAGCCCATGGCCCTTTGCTCAATGGGGACTAGATATTGTTGGGCCATTGCCTAAGGCACCCAGTAATAAAAAAATTCCTAATAGTGGCTACAGATTATTTTTCCAAGTGGGTGGAGGTTGAGCCCTTAGCTAACATTAGAGATGTGGACGCGAAGAAGTTTTTATAGAAAAACATCATTACCAGGTTTGGTGTTCCGTGTGCCATAGTTACAGATAATGGGAAGCAGTTCGACAGCAATTTGTTCAAGACATTCTGCTCGGGCCTAGGAATAAAGAATTACTTCTCAACGCCTTCGTTTCCATAGAGCAATGGCCAAGAAGAAATCTCGAACAGGACACTTCTATCCGGGCTAAAGAGAAGGTTGGAGAAGGCCAAAAGAAAATGGGTGGACAAGCTCCCCTCTGTGTTATGGGCCTACCGAACAACGCCAAGAAGTTCTACTGGAGTGACACCATTTGCCATGGCCCATGGCTTGGAGACTGTGATCCCTCTCGAGGTCGGGCTACCCACGATTAGAACTGAAGCCTTTGAGTCCAGGAATAACAGCCTCAGCATTGCTCGGGACTTGGACCTGGCCGAGGAAAGAAGAGAGCAGGCTCTAGTCAAGCTGGCGACCTACCACTAGCAACTTGCAAAATTTTACAATAGATGGGTGAACCATAGGAGCTTCTAGGTCGCCCAGTTGGTTCTCAAGAAGGTCCTCCTTAACACAAAGGACCCCCTTGATGGCAAGCTAAGCCCGACTTGGGAAGGTCCATACAAGGTCACATCAGTTGTAGGCACGGGCGCATACAGACTTGAAGATTTAGAAGGAAAGCAGATCCTGAGGCCGTGTAACGCACAGAATTTAAGAAAGTTTTATCATTGAAGCTTAAAATGTATATTTGTTTGGGGTAATGAATGAAGAGGATTTTTCAAAAGTTAGTGCATGATTAAAGACATTGCAATAAAAGTCCCAGATGACTTCGAGTCATGCCTGGGTAAGAAAGCCCTAGCTAGGCTAGGCAATAAAAGTCCCAGATGACCTCGACTCATGCCTGGGCAAGAAAGCCCTAGTCTGGCTAGGCAATAAAAGTCCCAGATGACTTTGAGTCATGCCTGGGCAATAAAGTCCTAGTCTGGCTAGGCAATAAAAGTCCCAGATGACTTCGAATCATGCTTGGGCAAGAAAGCCCTAGCTAGGCTATGCAATAAAAGTCTCAGATGACTTCGAGTCATGCCTGGGCAAGAAAGCCCTAGCTTAGCTAGGCAATAAAAGTTCCAGATGACTTTGAGTCATGCCTGGGCGAGAAAGCCCTAGCTAGGCTAGGTAATAAAAGGCCCAAATGACTTCGAGTCATGCCTGGGCAAGAAAGCCCCAGCTCGGATAGCTGGCATCGGTACGATTGAGCAGAAAAAACCCAAGACGACCTTAAAGGACTCGATAATTTTGAGATTTCTACATCTCATTCCTGGGTCACGAGCACGCCTGCTCAGCAAATCGTAAGGTTTTAACCCGACCTGGACCAAAAGGAACATTTTAGGCCGAAGCGTCGTTTCTCGGTCATGTACTGCATAGTTCGAATTAGTTCCAAGTGCTCGGGTGATCTTGTGAAATCGTTAAGCTCCTCAATTTGGTACAATCTAAGTGTGATTGAAGACTGTTCAACCTCCCAAAATGGTATGAGGCCAAGCTCGGCAAAGCTCTATCAGCCCGTCCGAATAGAAAATCAATGCAATTTCGTTGCCTAGCTCGGCTAAGCGTGTTGTTTCATTCAGTCGGCTATGAATGCAGCATAGTTAAACCAAATGTTCGGGTATTATTGCATGATATCATATTGCATGATACCAAATGTTCGGGTATTAAAGGCTGTCCGACCTCATAAAGGGGGGTGGAGCCGAACATCATATACTTACAAGTTTTTAAGATCAAAGAAGAGATGAATGCGAGGTAAAGAGCAGAAGTTGAACAAAGCTACTACATTAACAGAATGAACGATACAGAGCAAGCATAAATACATTAATGGAGAGTTTTTGCATTACAACTAGTAAGGGCCGACCTCACACAGGTAACGAGGCCATGCCCCGTAAACTAGGGAAAATGATAAAGGGCTAATCAGTAGGAACTGCAACGATGGCTTGCTCGGGCATTGGAGCCTCCCCGGTGACCATTTCCTCTTGTACACCTTCCTGAGCGGCAATCTCCTCCTGAGCAACTCCCTCGTCCTGAACATTCTCATCATCGTCCGCGGTAAGGTCCACGGTGGTATTCAAGTCAGTGTTCCGCACTTCTGGCCAGAGCGGGTCAAGCTCTTCAAATTCATCTTCGTGTTCGCTCCTTGGAAGATCTTGCTCGGGTGGAAGAGGCTCGTTGTATTGCTCGAAAGGGGGAAGAGGGTTGTCCTGCCGAAGGACCACTATAGCAGTAGCCGCTAGGGGAGGGACCTCCACAATCGGCCCAGGAGGGATGGCCTGCTTCAGCAAATAGGCTAAGTCATTGGGGAATGGCACGGTCGGCTGGAGCCAAGGAACGATCCGATGTAGCTCGGAGTCTTCGGGAATAGTAGCGGCGTTGAGCGCGGCATCCCAACCCATCTTAAAGATTGGGTTCTGCAAAGTGAGGACCTGAGCTTCGTATTTGTCCCCGGCCTTGTTGTAACCAGCATTCCACTGTTCTTTCGCTGCGCGGGCAGAAGAGAGCTCGAGCTCGGTATATGCCTTCTGAAGTTCATCTTTGCTCTTCAGCACGGTAAAAAGATTTGCCTCGTGCTCTTTTGTGGCATCCATCGCTGAGTTGAGACGCAGTTCAGTAGCCTCTTTGGCCTTCGCAATCTCGCCGAGCTGAGCACGAACGACTTTGTTTTCGTCTTTCAGCTTTAGGGTCTCGATATGCATAAGATCATACCTCTCCCTCAACATACTGCATCGCTCAACAGCTTCCATCCTCATTTGCAAGCCCTGCGTAGTTTGAAAATGTCAGCTCAGCTTACACGAGAAATAAATAAGTTAATGGAGTCCAGGAACTCACCATGACAATATGCTGCGTGGCCTGTTTGGCGATCTAGGCATTCGGGATGGCCTCGTACTCTGTATTATCCCTCGGCAGGCAGAGGCTCTTAGCCAGCACCCACGCCTCTTGATGGTTTTCCTGCACGAAATCTTACGTAGTGAGAGCCTTGCTACGATACGCCGGATGGAAATTTAGTACCTCGAGAGCTTGAGTCACCTTCGCTGTTGTGGTCAGAATAGCCGGTGGCGGATCAGCTTCGGTCCTCCTTCTCACCTGGCACTCGGCAACCTCTGAGATGATTGCCCTCTTCCTCTGAGCCGTTTGCCCAGTGGGTTGAGGGGGGGAAGGCTGCCTGAGGAGCCGTGGTGGAGGTATATTGGGTACTAGACAGAGGTGTTGGAACCCTCGTGGACAGAGATGGGACCAGACTAGATGACCCCGGTGCAAAGGATGGGGGAAGACTCCCAAGGAGAGTGCTGATGAGGTTGCTACGACATTCTTCCTGCTCCTCGGGATGAGCTCGACTGGCTGGATGAGGGTCTGGATGCTGTGGTTCTAGAGGCCGATGCTCCGCTACTCGGAGCAACGTTTCCCTGGGTTTCTTTCAGCCTGTTCGTCTTCTACTGGGATGAGACGGTGCTTAAGTTCTTCTGGTCAAAGGGGAACACTGTTGAACAGTTTGGAGAAACAATGCACGGCGTGGTCCCAATTGATCACCCGCCTTATATAGTCGAGATTGACACTACCGTCTCTCCGGTCCCTTCTGTCGCGGGCAGCGGATGTATTGCAGTAGGCACCTGAAAAGAAACATATTAGTGCCGAACAAGTAACCAAAACAACAGATGAAGGACAGTAAAAGAAAGGAGTTCGGGTACCTGGTGATCCCAGTCTGGTCGGACAAAGCCGAGCCTAGGGATCTTGAACACCAGGCCCAAGCTGCCAGTTCCCCCAAACAACTATGAAGTCCTCGAGGTCACCCTTATGAGAGTTCTTGAGCTCGAGCACAATATACCAGTTGTCTTTGGCTTTAAGATAGTATTTGTTCTGACCTCTGGTTGTCTCAGAAATGGCGTAGCAATACCGAATCTCTCAAACACCAAGATTATGCCCATGTAGCGATTCAGTAAAGTCACCCCCATCAATATCAAGAAGAAATTAGGCGTAAGTTATGCCAGGCACAACCTATAGAAGGAAAGAGCCTCCGTTACAATGCTCAGGAGAGGGAACTCAATCCTCGACTCCAGAAGAGCTATGAGAGGAAAAATAGCCCCCCTAGGCTCTCCCGTAGTCAGGGTCTCCTCTGCAGTAGCCTGGCGGATGCTGACATTATCAGGGATGGCACGAGCCCGTCGGAGCTCGACCAGAGCCTCTGGAGTGTCCACATACCGCGCGAGATGCCCCATTTCATTCTTAAAAAAATGAATGAGGATGGTCGAGTTATGTGCATTTTCAAGAAATGTAATAGACATTTTCCTCGGCAACACCACCACCGCCGGGGCTGGTGGTGGCAGCGGTGCTGGGGCATCTGAGGCTTAACCTAGGTAGACTAGCCTCCGCCGTAACAGTGGTGACATCACTCCCATGGTGTTTACAGAATAGAGGAGGGAGGCCACTAGCAACCGTGACGGTGGTGAGGCGTCAATGAATAAATAGCAAAGGATGATGGAACTAGAAAGATAGAACGCTAACCTGAGAGGAGAAGGTTCTGGGAGGCTGGAAAGTCACCGGAGTTGTAGGAATCTCAGTCACCGGAGTGATGCCAAAAATTGTCTGGTCTCTGGGAGTCTTGATGGTTCGTAAAAGAGTGGGAGAAGGATGACCATCCCCTTTTTATAGCTTCCCTTGTATATTCAAACGAAGCACCAAAAGACGGCATTTATGGCGCGTGCTCTGCCGCGCGTCGTGTGCATTTAATGCGCATTTAACATAAGCGGCACACACATCTCGAGGAACCCAATCTGAACAGATCACAACGGTTGATCTCGTAGTACTGGTGTTCGGATCAAAAGGGCAAGCGCTATTCCTAGTCAGATTAATGATTCCGAGCAAAATTTCTTGATCGAGCTTGAAATTTCGAGCAAATCATATTAATTAGGTCAAATGATTAATATTTATTGAAAACGACGGCCGACATCCCTGCGACGTTCCTGTACCCAAGGTACTGCTGACGCCGTACGCACTTAATGCGCATTCAATGCATGTAATAAATGCGTCACCGAACTGATAGGGTACTGCCACATGGCATAAATGACCGTTGGTGTGTGAGAAGGCTAAAGGATAGTACTTCAATGATGCTTTCTCAACAAGCCTCCTGATCAAAAGGCAAAGTGACAAATCGAGCAAGAACATCACATCATCTTTCAGTAGCTCAAGTTCTCGAGCAACAACAAGATGATGGGGCAATTGAGGGGGATCAAATCCCGACCAGAGCCACGTGGAGCATAAGCGGAAGGACATACAGCGCAACAATCCTTTCGACCATGGCACGCACCTCGACATACCCACACTAGCTCGGGCAGTTAGCCGAGCTACACAGATGATGCGTCCAAGGTCCGTAGACCTCGGCACAAGATGAATCCGAGAGTTGGTTCTTGGCTTCGAGCTCAGAAAGAGTTCAATGCCAACCTTAGATGCAAAGTGTTCGGCATCATGAAAGGGAATGCTCAGCATCCAAGTCCGAACAGGACGAGCTGTGCAACCCCTAGATCCGAGCTTGAAGGATGATACGTGTATCAGAAAAGTAATATGATGATAAGAGATCTGTGGCAGTTGAACCAACTCTAAGGCTAGGAAGTCAGAAAGAGTTAACTTAGACATAGCCTATACTAGGTCTGAGTATTGATGGACAGCTTGACATGACAAAAGGCACTTGCAGAAAGATCTTGCAGAGAGATCTAATGATGGTACTGATAAGTCACCATCATGGTATTAATTGCTATGCATTGATTAGAGAGAGTGAGTACAACCCGACCTGCTCGGGTCGGGTCGGACTCCACAAGAGGGTCGGATCGGACTCCATAAGTGGGTTGAGTATTTTTTTTTCTTATAAATAGCCAACACTCTCAACATGTAAGGTATGCTCACTTTTTCACTAGTCAAAATTCTATCAAAATATTCTCTCAAGTTCTTTTTTCTCTCAAACCCCTTGCCTGACTTGATCATCGGAGGATCTACCGATATAAAGCCACCGGCGGGCATCTCACCCATTTCTTGTGTAGGCAAACACGTGGCATACATCTCTGACACCACAACTAGCTTGGATGGAACCAGTAGATCTCAATTCTTAACCTCTACA
>JAULJZ010093010.1:0-12196 GCA_032270985.1 Heliamphora pulchella
AAAAATAACTAATCCGTCGATTTTATAAAGTGAGTGGTTGGCAATGGGTTAAAATTTTTTATATCGCTATAAATAGCTTGGTTAATGATTTTTCACTCAATTCGCACCGCACTGACTCGCGCACAGCTATAGTGGCCTCACTCTCTAGGCCTTCCTTGTTTGGTAAGATCATGAAAACTAGATGCTTATTCTTTGAGGTTTGGATGCGTTGAAAGACCAACTGTCTCTCTTTCTTTGTTACAGGTTCCTTGGCCTATTTCTGTTCCTTGAGTATGTTACTGTTCATCTCTATTTTTCGCCCACATTCTTTGCAAACGTGTTGTTCTTGAGTGCAGATTTTCTTCTTTCTTGTCCGAATTATCTCTTGATCCCACCAAACGTCTTAGATTGAGAGTATCTTGGATTCATCTTGGTTCATTTCTACTTCTCGCCAAGCTATGATGTCAGGATCTTCTTTCCTCTTGAGTCCAATCCTTGGGCAACCCTTTAGGTTAATGGAGACCATATTAGTTGCTAGTTGTTTTGGAAAAGGGTTAGAATCCACCCCAGGGTAATCTTTCTTAGGAAATTTGAATTTTTCTTTATTTATCTTGTCCTGGATATCATTCCTAAAAGTAATGCAATTGTTAGTAGAATGATTCCAAGAATTATGATACTTACAGTACTCCTTATTCTTGAGTTCTTCTGTGGGTGGAATTTTGTAGCTAATCGAAAATCTAAACATCTAGTCAGCAAATAGGTGATAAAAATTTTGATTTGCTCTTGTTATGTCGAATGTGTAGGTCCTTGTGATCTTTAGAGATGCAAGGGAACCTTGGGATTTGGTTGGCTCAACTTTAACAAAAGCCTTACAGACATAAGGCTTCTTGGTGAGGATCTTGGCAATTACAACCTTAAAATGATCTTGTGTTTTCGCACTGGCTATAGTGTAATTTGGATCCCGATAATACGTCCCTTTTGAAGCTGTCTTCCTATCCTACTTTTCCCTTACTATATACTCGCATGTCTCTGAACTCCATGCCTTCAAATTTTTTTCGCAGTTCGTAATCCAAGCCATTTTGTGCTAGCCTGATGTACTATGTTCTTGGTAACACTACCTTACATTTGAACCTTGCCTTCTTAAACCTGGATATGTAGGTATCAACAGACTCTCTAGACAGTTGATACATCCTTGATTGATCTGCCATCGTTATCTCTAGTTTTGTCCTGTAGAACTGTTGATGAAACAATTCTTCAACTGAGGCCAGCTCCGAACTGAATTGGGCGGAAAATTAATATACCAAATAAACATCATGCCAGTCAAAGAATTGGCAAAAAGCCCGAGTCTTAAGAAATCATTGATGCTTGTCTCAACACATTGAATGGTAAATCTAGCCACATGCTCAACTATAGAATAATGATCTTCTCTTGAGAATAATACAAATTCAGGGACTTTATAATCTCTTGGGAATTCGTATATCTTATCTATTACATCAGGGTATGATTTCCTATAAACCATCCTTCCAATACGCCTGATGGCTGGTCTAAACTGCTTTTGTACAATATTGATCACTTATTTCCTGTTAAAAGGGAATATATTCTGTTGCTGTGCCAGATTGAAATTACAAAAATTGATTGGGACTTGCTCCCGAGCTCTTAATAAGCGCCTGTAAACAATGGATTAGGATTCCTCAATGGACTTAGCATATGTTTTGCAGGTGGTATGGAAAACTGCTACTAGTTGTTGCCATTTCTTTCATTCGGCCTGACCTGCATAGGATTTCCTATTTGTTCGCCATGTTGGCCCCTTAGTGCGGTACTATTGGAGGATGATCTTGGATGAAAAGTTGCAGGTAATTGGGGAGAGGCTGTCCCACTAATTGAGGTTGTTACCTTCTCATTAAGTAAAGTCATCATTTGTTTCATAGCCTAAGTTAGGTCCTATATTGGTGTTGACAATGTTTGAAATAAAGATGTAGATAACTCCTTGCTAGCTTCCAACAAATATCCCTTCATACTCTCAACCATGTTGTTGGGATTTTAGGCACAAATTTCATAACGCGGCGGAAAAAAAAAATCACGACTTCAATCCATACAAAGCAATTAAAGAATACCAAGAACACAAAAAATATATGTGGTTCGACTGACTATCTACCTCCACGGGAGAGCAAAATGAATAATCCATTATTATCAATAAGGAATACAAAAACTAGCTCTACACTCTCTGATCTTTAAACTGCGCCTCACTCTATTGTATCTGAGTCTCTCTTTACACTCTCTGACCTTAACATGAGCCTCTCTAGTATATCCTCACATTGTGCCTCACTCTCACTACCTTTTACACATTCTCTCACGATCCTAAACAACATATAGGGTCCATATATATAAGTTACAATCAAAAAATCCTAAAAACGCTTCAAGACATCGTGGTGGCGCTCAAGCGCATAGCTAGCGCACCATTCTGTCCCCCATGCGCTCAAACGCCTTGCGAGCACTTAGCAAGCTCCACACAGGCGCTTAAGCACTCAACGAGCGCTCTACGAGTGCCATATTCTGTACTGCTGGTTTTCTTGGAAAATTCGAGTCACAAACCCAACAATCTCTACCTTGGTTTGAATTTCTCAACCATCTTGAAGAACTATCAGTGTTGCCTCAACTTACACCTCTTTCATGGGTATAGGTGCTCCACCCTCTCTGTTCATATTCTATAGCATTTTGTGATGACTCAACTTTCTCTGACACTACTACTTGCTGTTGATCTCTAACTGATCTGCCTATAGCTCTCTTGTAAGATGAAGAATCGCCACTACTGTGAACGAATCTGATCGATCTCCACCTTGACTCTTAGTGTCTTCTTTTGAAGATTTGATATATTACGCTTGTCGATCTGATTGATCTGACCATGCCGCATATACTAGAGACTTGTGCCATCCTCGCTGGACTACTTGTGTGGTAGTGGTAACTCCACCTATCACCATGTCTCCTACCAGTCTATAGGGATCTCTATCTTGATGTTCAGAATCTTTATTGCGATCGAGTGACCAAGCCAATAACTAGATGCTCTGATACCAGTTGTTGGAATTTTAGGCACAAATTTTCTAATGCAGCGAAAAAAGAAACGTAGGGTTCAATTCACATAAAACAAATAAAGAATACTAAGAACAACTAAGGACACAAAAACTATACGTGTTTCGGTTGACTGCTTACCTCCACGGAAGAGAAGAAGAAATAATCTACTATTATCAATAAGGATTACAAGAACTAGCTCTGCACTCTCTAATTTTTAAATTGAGCCTCACTCTAGTGTATCTGAGCCTCTCTTTATACTCTCTGTTCTTAACCTGAGCCTCTCTGGTATATCCTCATATTGTGCCTCACTCTCACCACTTTTTACACCTTCTCTTACGACCTTAAACAACATATAGGGTTCATATATATAAGCCACGACCAAAAAGTCTTAAAACTCTTCAGGACGTCACGACGGCACTCAAGTGCAAAGCTAGCGCCTAACTAGCGTACCATTTTGTCCCCTAGGCGCTCAAGCGCCCTACGAGCGTCAGCCATGTGCTTAAGCACTCAACGAGTGCTTTGCAAGCGCTAGCTTCTGGATTGCTGATTTTCTTAGAAAATTTGAGCCACAAACCCAACACATGTTTTGCAAATCCGTGCGTCGGGTCGGGCTGCGTTGCGACTCAGCTTCAGAACCTTCTAGGGATGAACTTCCCGTGGTCCAGCCAACCACAATTTTTTCTCCGCCCCTTCTTTCCATTGTGCTTCTGAGTAACACTTGCGTCCTACCAAGCGTGCCAAAAAATTATTAGTGTTTCACGTTGAAGATCATTTAGGACCTTTTGATATATCGCGAGCATGCCAAGACGATTACATCGAATTATTTGAGTATTAAGCCAAACCCGATTCCTAACCAGGCTGATTGTGTACAGCCTGAAGCAATAAGGTTATTGGTTCGAATTTTTCTTCAACAAAGAGAACTTTACCAATTTTCAAGTGTTTTTGATAAATAACGAGAATGAATTTGCGAGAAGAACGAATAATCATTGAACTTAAGTCGAAATGGCATTTTATTGGAATTGACTTGAATATAGACTATAACAAAGACTAAAATTGAATTCGAAATAAAAGTTGAAATATGGAATTAATAAATTCGAGCTAAAGACGAAAACTGAGGTTATGTAAATACAAGATACAAAATGAAAAGAAGCTTGGAGCCTGATGTGTGACTGACATGTGTGTTTTTTTTTTTTCTCCTCCTTCACTTTATATTTGTTGGGAAAAAACTTTTTCCTAACACAACCCATTATCACATGCCACCCTCATCCTATCCAGTGTCAGTAGATGGAACAACATGTGAGCTGTGTGTGTGTGCATGTGATATTTTTTCTATATAAATTTTCATTCTCAGCTAAGAGAGGGGGCGACATGCTTCTGAATACTTTTGATCTTCTCTTTAAATGCTTCATCTAATTTGAGTTTCGGATAGCCTCCCAACAGCCACCGGTCGGGGGCTTATTTTGTAGTGATTTGGTGACTAGAGTTCGTGGGAGCTGCCTCCATCTTCCTCGTAGAGCTCTTCTTCCGTATTTTGCAAATATATATTTTTATGTTTGCACTATTTTTATAGCCTTCCGAATAATTTTCTAAATTCCAAAAATAAAGTAATTACGTATAAGTTCAAAATTAAAGAAAAAATATACTCAAATACCTAATAACCCATAACTTTCAATAATTACACTTTTAATTCCAAACTAATCAATAATTGCGCTTTTAGCTCAAGATACCAAAATTCATAATAAGTTAAAAATCTCATATGAAAACACTTTAAATTTTCATATAAATTAATCTTAAGAGTTCTTGAAGATTTTTGTTTTGATGATTATACACAAGTCCCTTAAATCTTTATAATTGCACAAAAATCTCTAAGATATTTCATCTTTTATTTTCTCTATAACACACATTAATTAATATACAAAAATATGTATATATAATGAATACATATATAACATATATGCATGACCACCTATGAATATGAGTGAAAATATTATATTTCAAAAGACAATTATAATTTCAATTTCCAAGACATGATCTTAATGCTTCCAAGACTTATAATAAAATAATAATAATAAAAAAATAAAAGAAGAAAAAATCTAGATTTCTTTTATCATATATATATATATATATATGCACCCAAGACTCAAAGTAGATTATTATATAATTCAAAAATGTTCTCAAGACATTATCATTATATAAATAAATAAAGGGGCGCACACAGTCCGAATTGGACCGATTTTTCAAAAAATCAAGAATTGGACCGTTCATAACGGTTCCAAGTTTTTTGGAATCGTGTCTGAACCGTTCACATAACGAAACTGGACCGGAACCGATCCGTGACAACGGATTGGACATGGGTCGGTTCGGTTCGGTTCAAACCAGAATTCGGAAAAATACATTTTCAACCAAAATAAATACATTTTGATTATCTAAATCGTTTATTTTATTATTCTTAATTTATATATTATTACTATAAAAAATCAAATTAATCGGATATCCTTAACTACCAAAATAAATCACATTTGTGATAACAAAATAAATAATAAAATAGACATTATAATTTATTTTTATAAATACAAATGTGATTTGTTAAGACAGTTAACAATATTTGATCAATATAATTTTTTACAGTAATAATATATAAACTAAGAATAATAAAATAAACAACTTGGATAATCAAAAATATATAGATAAATTTTAATATTAAGTAAGACCGTTCCGGTTCGGTTCGGAACCGTAAAATTAAACCAAAATCAAGAACCGAACCATTCAAAACGATTTTTAAAAATTCTAAATCGGAACCGAACCATGATAAATAAAAATAAAAATGGACAATACGGATCGGATCAGACCGAACTGAATTATCAAATTTTTTAATTTTTTATGCAGTCCTAATACATGCAAATAAACACACACATATATGATACCAAAATAATATATATTCATCTTTTAAGATTAAAATAATAGTTCAATTAAAATTAATACACCAAATCCCAATTACAAGTCTAATTTGTACATTTTTATAAAGACTTAAATTAATTTACATGTTGCTACAATTATAATTAATTGATGTCATAATAATTTTTAATTACAAAAAAAAAAAGTAAAAGACCAAAATACCTCACATGTGGCCGGCCTTGTCTTGGAAATTGTGTCCAAGATGCTTTTTGTATTCTTTTATAATTAAATTTAAGAAAAAAGTGTACAAATCTAATATTATTATAACTTAAAAATATATAAATAAAGATTCTACAAATATAAAAGTACAAATCTTGCGAGAATAAAATTAAGTGATTAAAACCCTTGCACACCAAATTCTCATTAAAAATCAAATTGACACGTCATTGCAAAAGAGTTTAATATAACATAGGTGTCAACACAAATAATTAAATAACGCAAAAATAATTAGAAATTATAAAAATAATAAACTAATCACAAAATTACTAAATTAATTCTTTTTCAAAGAAAAAGTAACCAAGTATATACATTAAGTCAATTTTGAGTATTTTTTTAACAATATAGTATAAATATAACATTAAACCTTCAATATGTTAAATTAAAGAAAGACAAAATCAGATTTTTGGGATAAAACACCCATTTTTCTTTTCCCACACTCAACTTCAAGTCATGATTAAACTCATATAATTGCATGTAATATGTATGGCCCTAACATTAAATCCTACATTTGCTAATAATGCCCTTCTTCACCAAGCATTATTTTCTATAAAAGCCTTCCCTTTGCCCTTCATTTTCAGTCATTAGAGAGCTCCAAAAATAAAAAATTTCTAAGTGTTCAAAAGAGGTAGTGAGGGAAGAATAAGGAAGAAGAAAAATGCAGAGAAGAGGAAGTGTGCTAGCAAAAGCTAAGTCATTGATCTTTCAATCTGGAGCTCAATCCAAGAGGTAAGAACACTCTTCTAAATCTCCTTATCTCACTCAAACGCAACTCCATCTCCTCCATTCTCAAAGATAAAATCAAGAACTCAAATCAAATCAAGCCAAGAAATGAGTTAGAACATGGTTTAAGGGGCTATTTTGGGGCTCTTAACTTATGCTTGCTCATCACCTAGGTTGCACTTTAGCATCTCATGGGTTATATCTTAAGCATGGTGGGTGTCCTTTTCACCTTGGTCAGTTAACCCTTGCCGCTTGAATGTTACCGTTAGACCATGTACGTCTTGAGCTGTGTCACGTCTTAAGCCGAATGGTCGCTATATGCTACCATGTTCGAGAGCGTTGGCGTATGAAAACCTAACGTATGGGAATGTAATGGTGTCATTTGTAATCTTACTCTGGGTGCGTCCCTTTGAATTGTATTCTGAATATTAATACCTTAGACTTTGGGTTGAACTAGTGAATGCGTCAAGATTACTTAAGGTGGGCACTCCAGATAAGGCCCATAGTTGGCATTGGATCCCAGTCGTTGTGATTGAATAAAATAGCTGTAGCATAAAACCCAGCGAAGTAGTTATCCTTCACAACGAGGTTCGATTGATGGCCTTAGTTGTTCAATGTGTCCAATAAAGTCCACTCTTTAGACTTCCCAGCGTGGAGTTCGTTATTTCCGAATGTGTTTTGTGGTCAGGCTGGGTATATGCATAACATTCATCATCATCATATCTCGTGCATCTCTATTACATTGTTACATTACTTTATTAATGAATGTCATGCCTTGTGAATTTTAACTATGTTTTTTTTAACTACATATTAATTGATGATTATATACTTGTTCTGTTGTGGAATGTGGTTTAGCTAGATTATGTAGTTAGTTAGATCAGTAATATTTTTTGGAGTTTCTTTCTGAGTTTTGGCTCACGGCTTTTATACCACATGTGGCAAAGTAGGATTTCAAGATTAAGAGAATTTTACTGAACAAGGCAATTACCAGGAACAACCGTACTTTGAAACTACTTGAGAAGAAAATTTAAATCTTTCAATGTTGGTTTCTTCTCATGAATTAGTTAGACATGTCTTCTCTTTTTATAATTTCGGGATGGATGACTGTATTAACATTAATATTTTTGTGGTTGGCATAAAAGAACATCATTATTTATTAATGAATTATCTTATTTAAGTATGAATAAATGCGTTAGTACAACATTTATTTTATATATATATATATATATATTCTAACATTATCGAAAGTTGGGGCATTACATGATGGTATTAAAGCTTAGGTTTATTGAACCTCCAGGCATTGGGTTATGGAAAAATCATGTATTCTGTCATGTAGAAACTCTGTAGAATGAGTTGTATTAATTATTATTATTATTTATAAATTATAAGAACTAAATTTATCTATCTAAGTATATATCTTTGTTCTTTTTAGTATGGCAGGGGTGGACAATTTCGAATGCCACCCTACGCGAGATAAGCCATCTTTTACTAAGTATCTTTGTTCGTTTTAGTATGGCAGGGGTGGACAATTTCGAATGCCACCCTACGCGAGGTAAGCCATCTTTTACTAAGGGAGATCGAAATCATCCTGGCCCAAAGCCTTCGGCTTTCTCTACTTGGGAAGCAACAAGAGGTTCTTCTACATCTCATAGCACACCAAGCTCCAATAAATACGACAATACGCATGGCCCAAGGAGGTGACTTCAGGAAATAGGTATACATGATCGTGGGAGGTGACTCAGTTTGGGTATGTACTCCAATCTTGAGGACTGTCAGACTTGTTACGTCACTGGTTGTTGTGTTCCTAGCCTTCATTTGGTAAGAAGCTCCTTGATTATTTCTACCTCACTAGATCTTTTTTCGGCCTGTCTAGACTTTGCATCCTCCTATTATGCGACCTTGACAAGATCCTATCTGGATGTGAAAATTTAAGATGGGGCATCCTAACCCACTGCCCTAGAAGGGTAAGCGGGGGTTTTATCGTCATGGGCCTTTCATAACTCCACGAACCATGAAACTTTGGTTTTTTAATTTCTGCTAGCCAAATACATTGGAACATCGGTTGCTTCTCTTTTCACCTTGTTGGAACTGGATCTTTGATGAGAGCTACCCTATCTTCTTTAACTACAATGCTCTTTGCTGCTCTGTCCCTTCTTGATTGACCACATTTCTTGCAAATGTGTTGCTCTAAGGAGTAGCTCTTCTTCCTAGTTCTAATGATTTCTTAATCCCATCACACGTCTAAATTTTGAGTGGATTTAGAGAACTCTTTCTAGTTGGCTTCTTCTTCACGCTGGGATGAGGTTTCGACACTAACCTTCCTTTTAAGTCCTATTCTGGGGAGGCCTTCCATATTAATTGAAACCATATTGGTTGCGAGCTGAGCAAGGAAATGATCACAATCGACTCCCATTGCAAACTTATCTTCAACAGGAAACTTAAACTCTCATTAGTCTATTCTATCTTAGATATCATTTTCAAAAGTAATACAATTATTCGTTGAACAATTCCAAGAGTTGTGATACTTACAGTACTTGTTGTTCTTCAATTCTTCTAGAGAAGGAATTTTGTGGCCAACATAGAATCTGAACATTTAATCAGCTAGATAATGATCGAACATCTCATCGGCCCTTGTTATGTCAAACGTGTAAACCCTTCTTGTGATCTTTAGAGACATAAAGGAGTCTTGGGATTTAGTAAGCTCAACTTTGACAAAAGCTTTGCATACTTACAGGCTTCCTATTTAGAATTTCTTCCACCGCAGCATCATAGGGGTATTGAGGCTCTGATTTTGCAATAGTATAATTTGGGTCCCGGTAATATGTTACGACTCATTTTCATATATGACATTAGTGACTGGTCAATGAGTCAAAATTCACTAAAAGTCTCTTTCTTTCTTTATTTTCCTTTCTTATTTTGAGTTCTGTCGACTGATTTTTTTTTTAAACAACCTCATTTAAGTCATTCCAATTTGGAACAAAAGTAACTTATTCATTCATTAAAAAGAAATCACTTCCATTTAAAACATGCCCAATAAGTTGTTTCTCAAATAAAAATCACCAGAGTTTCTAACTTTGAATATAACATCCAGCATTATTAAAATTTACTCCAAAGTACTTAATACAGGAATTGAAAATGCAGCAATTACAGAAAATGAAATTAAAGTATGCATAAATTAAACTATTTTCTCCCTGCTACCGGTTTCTCCAGGCATTCAAGTATCACCTGAAATTTTATCAACGTCCATTAGCAATACTAGTGTGAATTCAATGATATCTGAACTATTAATTATTACACAGTGTTAAAATGATATATTTTAAACGGTTAGTCAGAATTCGATAAGGAGCGACCTCACATTTCATACGGTGGACATAATCATTCCTTATAGTCACCTGGCCGTGACTCCACTATTATTATCTCACTTTGCTGATACGCTTAACGTCCCCCAACGGTCTGAACGCTGTTTAATCGATTATTCTTTCATATACCATTTTCATTTGTTTTCATTCAATCATTAATATTCATTTTTCATTTTTTAACAGTACATCATATCAAGCATTCACGCAGAACAAAGACTAATTCAGATGTTAGAGACTCTACTAATCTAGTAGAAACTTGATTCAATTTGTTTAGAAAACTCCAAATCTAGAACAAGCACAATAAATACTAGTTTTAGAAAAGTTAACATTTCCTAATTTATATTTCTAATTTAACTTGAATTTTTGTAAATACTCTTTTTTTAAAAAAACTAACTAAAACTCATCATATTTAATTTTTTCTATTTTTTTTAACTTTCTAAACTTTGACTTTATTATATAATTTAATCATAATTTCTTTTCAGGAATTTATCAAAATCATGATTTTTATATTAAAAGAAGATTAAATATCAAAACCATGAGAAAATACTTATTTTTAGTAAAATTCTTTATAATTACATTAATTTATTCTTTGTTAATTTTCATTTTAAAATATTTTATGTTAAAAGAATATGTTAAAATATTAGTTTTAGTTAATTTATTCTATCTTAATTTCTAATCTTTGTTTGTATTAAAATTTAAAATCATATTTTTATTTTATGTTATTTAAAATTTAAAGTATTTAAGCTTTTATCTTAAAGTTTGATTTTTATTAAAACTTATAATATGTTAATATATAAAGAAAACTTATAGCCTAATTTATTCTCTTTTTTTTTAGACTTTATCATTATAAAAATTATCATTTTTAGTTAAAAATCTTAACTTTTATTTAAAGGCAAAATCATGTAAAAATACTTATTTTAGTAATATCTTCATAATACTGTTATAATCATATTTTATCTTCAGAAAAATATTTTTGTTTTAAGTTATAAATTTCTACTCCTTGTTTACTCTTTGTTTATTCTTTCAGACCCTAAGTATTTAAGATTTATAATTTGGTTTTTATAAGAACTAATTAGAATTCAAAATATATAATTAAAACTCATAATATGTAAAATAATTAAACCAACAAACCAAATAGATCACAAAAGAATACTCAATTTTGAGTCACTCGTCCGGCCAATCAGGATGTCGGTTTTAAAAGTCGTTTGTGACTACGCGTAGACAACTGTAAAGTGAATCTAACAAAACTTACGGTTATATATATATATATATATATATATATAATACACCTCTTAAATATCAATTAATTATCTTATTAAATTTGTATTATAGTATAACTAAACATCATCATTTCTCGTATTAAAATTTTAATTAATTAGTATACTTATATGCTTTACGGTTTTAACCGACAATTCATTGTGCAATTATAATTATTTATTTATTTAATTTAACTAATTATATTTTTATTAATTTTTTTTCTGAGGTATCACATAATAAGCCCATTTTGTTGCCGTTTTCCTACCCTGCTATTCCCTTAGTATGTATTCGTACTTTACGATCCTGGCTGCCAATTCGAACAAGTCTCTAAATTTCCTACCTTCAAATTTCTTCTATAGCTCAAAGTCCAGGACATTCTGTGCTAGCCTAACCTTCTTTTTCCTGATAACACTACTTTGCACTTGAATCTATTTTTTTGAATCTAGAGATGTAGGTATCAATAGATTCTCCAAGGAGCTAATACATTTTAGACAGATCTGCCATCGTTATCTCTGGTTCGATACGGGTAGTGGAATAGTTCTTCCAATTTAGGCCAAGTACAAACTGAATTTTGTGACAAATTGATATACCAAGTAAAATCCATACCTATCAGGGAGTTGGCAAAGCACTAGAGCCTT
>JAULJZ010093021.1:0-12195 GCA_032270985.1 Heliamphora pulchella
TATAGGTTTGATTATGCTAAATCTGTACAGTGGATCTTTGGATCCGGTATATCAAAAGGTTAAGCGGTGCGGTTGCGAGGAGAATAGGATAATTAAATCGGGTTGTCAGTAACCTAATTTAATTATCGAGAATTCATATCTCAAACGCGGGAAGAATTCAGTACATTTGATAATTGGAAACTCAATACATAATTTGAGTTAGGGCCAGGAGTTCAGTCAGGACCTTTAGTGGAATAAGTTCTGTTCGTGTGAGAAAGGATCTAACTTGGGAAAAGAGTTAGGAATATTCGGTTTTCTTGTACTGTTAGCCCGAGTCCTATACTTTCTCGTGATCCCTCACGTAACCCATTATACGCACGGATATTTACTTGTCAGTTTCGGTAATTATTTAATTTAATTTGAATGTCGGTTTTACCGCCGGGAACATTCGGGGATTGAATTAAATAATGAGGGGCGCTTTAGTCTTTTGGCACACCTAAGGTTTTCTCCCTACCTAGGTAGCCGACCCTAATTAGGTGGTGGAATTTTATTTATGGATATATATATATCTCTTGATATTATTTAGAAAGAGATATATATATAGATACTAAATATATCTTAAGAGATATATGGATGCCAAATATATCTTAAGAGATATATTCTTTATATATAAATAAAGAGGCACAAGAAAACAAAACCCTAACCTAATTTCCCTAAAGCCGCCGCCCCCCCCCCCCTCTCCTTTTTAGTAAATTATTTTTGCTTTTTGGTGAGAAAGAGTTTGAGGAAGAAACCAAGGCAAGGATACACGAAGATCCGGATCGGTGTCCACTCACCGGGATCGTCGTGTGCGTCGGGATATATGTGAGAAGATCATTGGGTCGTCTCAGATCGTTGTTCTGCATCAAAGAAACTCGAAGAAGTTTCTTGAAGGTATATTTAATAATAATATACCTGTTTAATGTTATCATTTTTCATGAAAAACGTACGCGCCGTTTTTTACGGTCACGGTACCGGTTCTAATTTTTTCTTCTGCGTTCCAACAAAACTATGTCAGCTATTTAATTTTACTTGGTATGGTCAGCTGCCTAGATAGTAAAATTAAAAAGAATTGGCGTTTCTGGTCTTATGAAAGATAGTAGACGTTCTCCCAACGAGTCCTGCTATTCTTAGGTTACCAGGTCGCTAACGAATTAATTTTAAAATGGTAGAGGGCACAAAATTAAAATGAATTCAAAATTTTTCTCATCATAATTAACGGTATTTTAATTATGCGATTCTCAAGATTAAAATAGATTTCAACCCACTCGCTTCAATACTCAAAGAAAACAAACTTACGGGATCAAATTTTGTTGACTGAAAATATAACTTCGATATAGTTTTAACTACAAATGGTATTCGTTTAATACTAGGAAATATGTTTGTTTTTGAAAAATATTCTTCCTTTGGGCCGAAAGGCATGAAGAAGAAAAATGTTTAGAAACAGGGAGACATGATTTTCAGAGTAGTTAGTGGGCCACAGACCGGTGTGAAAAAGCCGAAAGGCAAATATTTTCTCTACAACCAGACCTGGCACTAGAAAAAGCTATGTCAAGTATTTCTCAAAAAGCAGAATAAATAGGGTAATTTCTATTGACTGGTTGTTGAAATATGTTTAGCGGTGTTATCTATCGGTACCTGGTGTGTAGATACGGGAGCCACTAATCATGTCTGCAATTCATTGTAGGGGTTCTAAGAATCCCGACAACTTAGTGATGGGGAGATTTACCTGCATATGGACAATAATACAAAGGTAACAGTAGTTGCAGTAGGAGATGTCACTCTCAGTTTTGGTAGAGATCGGGCTTTAATATTGAGAGATTGTCTTTATATACCTGCCATTAGAAGGAACTTAATTTTTATTTCTGGATTGGCTAAAGACGGATATTTGGTTTATTTTAATAACGTTGTGGTTATTAAGGATAATAAATGGATTATCTGTTCTGGTACATTGACGGATGATCTTTATATTATTACTCCAATCTCTCCTACACTACAACTGATTGAAACGAATAATACATCTATATTATCATATAAGAGAAAATTTTATTCTTTAGTAAACCAAATGTTTCTTCGACACTTATGCTTGGGTCATATTAATCTTAAAAGGATAAACTGACCGGTAGCAGATGGACCTTTGAGTTCATTAGAAGTGGAGGCACTTCCAGTTTATGAATCTTGCTTAGAGGGTAAGATGACCTAGAGGCCCTTTTCTGGTTCATTCTAATGTGTGTGGTCCTATAACAATCCGGGATAGAGGTGGCTTTGAGTACTTTGTCAGTTTCATTGATGACTACTCAAGGTATGGATATATTTACCTGATACACCGTAAGTCTGAATGCTTTGAGAAATTCAAAGAATTCAAGGCGGAGGTAGAGGCAGAGAAGCGTCTGGGTAAAGTATCAAATCACTACGATCCGACCGTGGTGGAGAATACCTCTTTGGAGAGTTTAAGAACTACTTGTCATCAGCGGAGATTCCATCCCAGTTGACTGCACCTGGCACTCCAAAGCAGAATGGTGTAGTAGAAAGAAGGAATAGGACTTTTATGGAGATGGTAAGGTTAATGATGAGTTATTCAGGTTTACCAAATTCATTGTAGAGATTCGGTTTAGAGACAGCGGCTTACATTTTGAACTTGGTACCTTCTAAGTCAGTACCTTCTACTCCCACAGAATTGTGGACCGAGCATAAGCCTAGTTTGAAATACATTTGGATTTGGAGGTGTCTAGCACATGTGCTGAAAGGGATTCCGGGTAAGTCAGAATCGAGAACGAAAGTTTGTTTCTTTGTGGGATATCTCAAGGGAACGAAGGGTGGTCTATTTTATAATCCTAAGAATCAGAAGGTCATTATTAGCACCAATGTCCGATTCTTGGAAGAGGATTATATTATGGATCACAAGTCTAATAGCAAAATTATTCTAGAAGAACTGAGAGGAAATACCAGTAAAATGGAAGAGAAACCACAAGCCACTGATATTCCATTACCTCGTTGTAGTGGGAGGATTATGGGGACATGTGCAAATCAAGAACATGGTAGTGATGCACAGGGTTCTGATTCTGCACAGCGTGTTACTACTAGTACACAAACACATGTAGTGCCTCGTCGTAGTGGGAGGGTTGTTCATCAATCTGACCGGTATATATTATTGGGAGAGTCTTTTGATAAGATCCTGGCAGAACTAGATACCGAGCACTGTAATTACAATGAAGCACTACAAGATAAAAATGCAGATCTTTGGCAAAAGGCTATGAATTCAGAGATGGAATCTATGTATTCCAATTAGGTCTGGAAACTTGTAGGACCACCCAAAGGGATAAAATCGATTGGTTGCAAGTGGATCTACAAGAAGAAAAGAGGAGCATATGAGAAGGTTGAAACCTTCAAAACTGGACTTGTTGCTAAAGAGTTCACTTAGAAAGAAGGGATCGACTATGAGGAAACATTTTCGTTTGTAGCCATACATAAGTCTATCCGGATTCTCTTATTCATTGTCACACATTTCGATTATGAAATCAGGCAAATGGACGTCAAGACAGCTTTCCTTAACAGAAGTCTTGACGAGTGTATATCGATGATATCCTTGCTCATTTTAGCATGCAAGATTCCAAGAAAGGGTTTCTCCCTTTCAGGCATAGAATCGCTCTATCTAAGGATCAGTATCCTAAAACACTTGAATAGATAGAGAGGATGAAGGCGGTTCTTTATGCTTCGGTAGAAGGAAACCTCACGTATGCTATGCTTTGCACTAGACCCGACATCTGTTTTGCTAGTGGCATGGTTAGCAGATATCAGTCTTACCCATGGTAGGAGCATTAGACTGCAGTAAAAAAAAATATAATTAAGTACCTAAAAAGGACTAAGGATTATATGTTGGTTTACCAGGAAGATTGTCTAGTATCTTTGGGGTACATAGACTTAGATTTCTAGTCAAACATAGAGCTTGCATTAGGAGACAACCTTGCATATCCTTTACAAAGAGCTTACCAGCTAAGACTTTTGATAGTTATATAGAGGGCATGGGAGTCAGATGTACAGCAGCATGGTTTTGAGTATAAGTGGAAGATTGTTAGGGTTGGTATACTGAAAACTATATTTTTAATATTTAATTTCATTTTAATAAAATTAATTTTCTATTTTATGAGAATCTTTATGAGTAATGTATGTATATCATTTCTTTGATATGCATGGATGTCTGATATTCTGTATAATATTTAATCTGGTGTGTAGAGTCTGGCTTACACACAGAAGATTAGATTTTAGGTTCTTGTAAAATATCAGTTTTATGTTCACAGTTTAGATGGAAATGGATATACTATCGGTATGACTGTAACACAGAGTTTTAGTAGGCCTGCCTTGGTTACAGAGAACAGATAATAACATCGTCTATTGTTCCGATACTCTGTGCTTGTACACTTTGTGTGTATTGAATGGGACATTTGAGATAATTAATTTTATACTGACTATATAAATTAATTCATACTCCAAGATTATTATGAATAGTGTCATGCCACAAATACTAGGGTCACGCGAAAGCTCACAAAAATTACCATTTGAGAAAATAAGATTTGCAGTTGGAAACCATCAACTCAAAATTATACATCATTTGGATAAAAAATTTCTACAGTTCAACTCTCATAAACAGTAAACATATAATCTCATACATGAATAAGAATATCGCCTCAAGGTGTACAAAACTAGCCTTCTGAAATAGGTGCCACATGTATAAGTACATGTCCAAAACAGAAAACTACAACTAGTCTTCTGCCACCACCAGAATCTAGGTCAACTCCTCATGCTCACTTGAAAACGGTTACAGCAAAATTCCACACCGTAAATCGAAACCCAATAGAACATAGACAATAAAACTATCAAGCAGGCTATGCAATTATAAGCATACGGGCTCAACCATAGGAGCTAAAAAAGTTTTCCTTCCAAAACCACAAGTTTTTCCATCAGACTGCCACAAGTCTCAAAAAGGTTTTATCTCTTAAAATTCCACTTTTTTCATCCTTCAAACTATACATATCATCCTAACAGATATCATGCCACAGTTAAGGAAAAGCTGTAAAAAAAATAGTAAGCTCCACTCAGGCCACATAGTCGAGGAGAAAAGAACAAATGTAATCCTATGTACTGACTCTGTCACATCGACAAAGGTAATAACTATAGGCTCTAGTCCATTACCCTAGACCCACAGGCTTAGTAATGACAAGTTCTACACAGAGTCACGACAACAACGCCATTAACAGAGGCACCCGAACTGCTCAGTTTACGGGAGATAACCGAAGGTACAGAGCACCTATTGTTTAATTTACGGGACCTGGGCCCGAGGGTACAAAGCACCCACACACACACTCAATTTACAGGGACTAACCCGAAGGTACAGAGCACCTACGCTGCGCACATTTTCGGACTTACATCGAGGAGCAATGGACGCCTAACTCAACCAAACCTACTGTCACGGTACATTTATGGAAAATATTTAAAAATCCACCGTAGCTTAACTACGAAAAACCACAAAATAGTTTATACAACACATGTATAAAAGAGATCCCATCCATCAAAATGGAGATCTAAACCATTTCTAACAAAACGTTTAAAAGGTGAGACTCAATCCCGCGGGTTAGCTCTAAACCTCCAGAAAAGACATTTTTCACCATTTTCACAAAACAGCACGTTTTCAAACCTCCTTTTGAAAACTTCGGATACCACGTACTCGAAACATGTATACAACCAAGAAAAGGCGTAAAAACCCACTTTTTCCCAAAACCAAGATTTACATATGAAAACCACATTTGATGTATTTTCCACCCGGTAAAAATACATATATTACATATATCATCCTTATACAATAGTAAGGTCCAGAATTCTACCTCAGAGAGTCAAGTACTCAATGTCTCAAAACTGAACGACATCAGAACGAGGATCCGACCGGATGGCTGCGAAGCCCTCGGCCCCGATAGCAAGGATCCGCAAAGGAAATAACACAAAACCAAGCCCCGGGCCCTCAAAGCTAGAGAGAAGGCAGAGAAAAGGGGTTTCTTAGCTGAGAAGAAAGAGAATATGAAAATATCTCAGCCCTTGGGATATTTATAAACTCGCCAAAAAGCTACCGTCCAGTCGACCGAACCCTTGAGTTCAGTCGACCGAACCTAAAATTTTGGTTCAATCGACTGGGCCAACCCTTCCAGTCAACCGAATTGCTGGGTAGAGTGTTTTTCGACGCTTTTTAGGCAAAAACAGATTTTTAAGGTCCAAACAAGCCTCTACCAAAGCCCAAAAATCATATAACACATTTATACATGCTGTTTTACAACTTTAAAGCATAACTCATACATTGATGCTATTCATATACTGAAAAACACACATCAGATATATAAACAACCTAAAAAAAAACGTTCAAGGTCTCACAACTCTCCCCCCTTAAGGAATTTTACCCCCAAAATTCGCAACAAGTTCACGAGATAAACTGGTCTGGGTATCTAGTACGCTTCCTAAACTCGAGCTCCCATGTTGCTTCTTCAACCCCGTGATGAAGCTATAGGACCTTGACAAAAGCAATCGTTCTCTCCCGCAACACCTGCTTCTTTGTATCAAGAATACTTACTAGACGCTCCTCACAAGTGGCATCCTCATCAACCCGTAGTTCAGCCCAATCTAACACGTGAAGGATTAGGCTCGTACCTCCGAAGCATAAAAACGTGGAACATGTTATGCCCAGATGCTAACTGAGGTGGCAACGCCAGACGATAAGCAACCTCACTAATCTTGTCGAGAATCTCAAATGGTCCAATGAAGAGTAGTGATAGCTTCCCGCTACGACTAAACCTCATCAAACCTCTACGTGGCGAGACCTTCAGAAACACATGATCCCCCACTACAAACTCCAAAGGTCGCCTCCTCTGATCTGCATAACTCTTCTGGCGGCTCTGCGCTGTCATAAAGCGCTAGCGAATCACAGCAACCTTCTCTGTCGTTTCCCATACCATATCTGGTCTCAGAACTGTGGTCTCTCCAACACCTGTTCAACATACGGCTGATGTACACGGTCTACCATATAAAGCCTCATACGGTGCCATTCCAATACTGGACTGATAGCTGTTGTTATATGCAAACTCTGCCAGGGGTAGATAATCCTCCCAAGAACCTCTGAAATCAAGGACATAAGCCCTCAGCATATCTTCCAGAATCTATATTGTCCTCTCAAACTGACCATCCGTCTAGGGGTGAAAAGCAGTACTGAACATCAAGTTCATCCCCATAGCCTCCTGAAGACTCTGCCAAAAGCACGAGGTAAAGTGCGGGTCTTGATCAGAAGCAATAGACACTAGCACTCCATCCATCCAGACTATATCTCTGACATACAAGCTACTCATTCGTTCCACCGAATCCTTCACTCGGATGGGAAGAAAGTGTGCAAACTTCGTCAACCTATCAACCACAACCCACACTGCATCGTGTCCCCTAGGTGATCGAGAAAGTCCTGACACAAAGTACATCGTGACATATTCCCACTTCCACTCTAATATAGGCAACGACTGTAGTATTCCTGCCGGTCTCTGGTGTTCCACCTTCACCTTCTAACAGGTAAGGCACTGAGAATTAAACTGGATCACGTCTATCTTCATTCCCGTCCAACAGAATTGGCGACGTAGGTCATGATACATCTTCGTGCCTCCAGGATGCACTACAAGGCGAGAATGATGACACTCACGTGGTAGATCAGCTCGGCATGACTCTAGCACAAACAACCTTCCAACCAACCTCAGACTCTAATCTGAATCCATAATCCAACCCGTTGTATCCTCTCCACTAGCAACACGATCTCATATCATTTGAGCCTCCTGGTTCGTCTGCTGGACCTCTAGCATACGTGCTATCAACGTTGGTCGAGTAACTACTGAAAACAGGGTGGCACCCGTCACTATCTCCCCGAGACACAGATCAAACTCTCCAACCTCTCCAAGCATGTCCCACTCACGCATAGCCACAAAAGCTAACGAGCCATGAGATCTCCTACTGAGCGCGTCTGCCACAACATTGGTCGTCTCTAGATGGTACTGCAAGTCAAAGTCATAATCCTCTAACAACTCCATCCATCGTCATTGGCGTAAGTTTATGTCCTTCTGCAAAAATAAGTATTTCAGACTCTTGGGATCGAAGAAAACCTCGAAGTGCTCACCATAAAGATAATGACGCCATGTCTTCAAGGCAAAGACCACGGCTGCCAACTCCAGATCGTGTGTCGGGTAGTTCTTCTCGTGCGTCTTCAACTGTCGAGAACCATAGGCTACAACCTTACCCCCTGCATCAGAACACATCCAAGACCATCATGTGATGCATCGTAGTATACTATATACCTAAAGCCTCGCTCTGGGATGATCAATACTGGCGCGCTAGTCAACCTCGTCTTCAGCTCCTGGAAAGCTGCCTCACAGGACTCACTACAAACAAACACAACTTCCTTCCACGTCAGATGCATCATCGGCGCAGCAAGTCTCCCAAAATCCTTCATGAACCGCCAATAGTAGCCTGCCAATCCTAGAAAACTACGTATCTCAAAGACGCTCTTCGATTGCTCCCAACCGGTCACAGCATCAGTCTTCGACGAATCCACAGCTACTCCATCTATCGACACTACATGTCTAAGAAACCTCACCTCAGACATCCAGAACTCGCACTTCTCGAACTTCGCATACAAGCGATACTCTCTCAAAGTCTGTAGCACGATCCGCAGGTGATCCTCATGTGCCTCCCTAGTGGGTGAATATATCAAAATATCATCCACAAACACTACTACAAAATTGTCGAGATAAGGATGGAAGATCCGGTTCATCAACCTCATGACCGTAGCAGGAGCATTCGTCAAACCGAATGGCATAACCAGAAACTCGTAGTGACCATAGCGAGTCCGGAAGGCGGTCTTCGCTATGTCCTCGTCCCTAATCCTTAACTGGTGATATCCTGACCTCAAGTCAATCTTTGAGAAGCTACTCGAACCCTTCAGCGGATCAAACAAATCATCTATCCTCGGCATCGGATACTTGTTCTTCACTGTCACCTGATTCAGCTTCCAGTAGTCGATACACAATCGCAATGATCCACCTTTTTTCTTCGTAAAAAGAGAAAGAGCTCCCCACAGCGAAGTACTCAGGTGTATAAACCCCCTGTCTAGCAACTCCTGAAGCTGTACCTTGAGTTCACGCAACTCAGCGGGTGCAAAATGATAGGACGGTATAGATATGGGAGCAACTTCGGGGACTAGATCAATAGAGAACTCTATCTCACGGCTGGGTGGCAACTCAAACAGATCGTCAGGGAAAACATCGGGGTAGTCGCAAACCACCGGAGGTAACTCTCCTCGACTCCCAACTACCTCATCCAACATAAGGGCTGAAAAGAGGAAACCTAGGTTGTCGTGGTTCCGCACAGCACTGGGCAAAGACATCAAACCCTCATCCCAATCTCCCACAAAACAAAATCAATCTCCCACCGGTGTACAAATTGTTACCGTTCATCGATAGCAATCGATAAAGGCACGATAGGTGGTTAGCCAGTCCATCCCTAGGATGACATCAAACGCGCTCATGTCTAAAATAACGAAGTTGAATTCTAGACAACGATCGACGACCTCCAACACGCAGGATCTACAAACAAGACTCAACATCACACTCCCACTGACTGGGGTCTCCACGCTCAAAGTACTACCCAACCGGTCCATTTCCAACCCTAAGGCAGATGCAAAGGCAGATGATATAAACGCATGTGATGCTCCGGTGTCGATAAGAACACTGGCCCATGATCTATAGACTATAAAAGTACCTCTGATCATTGAGGTGGTAGCAGCAACATCGGGTACGACCAGTGCTCTGGATGAACTGGGGTCTACAATTACATAAGCTCTAGCCTGTCCACTGTGGACCTATATTGAAGACTGTCTGCCTGACTGTACTGATGCGCCCCCTTCTGTGAATCTAGATGGCTGGCGCCCTTGGGCAGATGGAGTAACAGGTGCTCCAGCTGTACTCTGCATATTCCCTCCTCTGGGGTAATCCCTCTGGATGTGCACAGACTGGCCGCACTGAAAACATATCACTTGTCCCCTCCCTTGTGCCTGCGACTGCGACTGTGACTGTGCCTAAACAGGCGCTAGACTCTGGCATTCTGCTGCATGATGCCCTGGCCGCTGGCATGTGTAACAAAGAATCTCCCTCTGCTCCAACCTTGTCGTTGAAGCTACGAAAGTCCTGGGTGTAGAAGACTGTGGCAGATACGACCCCACCGGATGAGAACTCAGACCAGACGTCCATCAACGCTTGTTCTCCCTGTGTCGCTGGGACTAAGCACATCCCCCGTCCTGCTGACTCCCACTACCCTTGTCTCTGCGCGTCTCATTCAGAGTATCTTTCACTTTCATGGCCATCTGTACTAACTCTGTAAAGACCTGTGTCTAAATGTTGCCACTTTGTCTCGGATAGTGGGCCTCAAACCCCTCTCGAACCGCTTCGCACGGAACTCATCAATAGGGACGATCTCCTCTGCAAACCAGGATAGGCTAATGAACTCAGCCTCATACTCAACCACTGACATCGTCCCCTGAGTCAGGAAAAGAAAGTCCTCTCTATAGCGATCCCTCAGAGTCGCTGGAAAGTATTTCTCTAGAAATACCTTCGTGAATGCATCCCAGGTGCTTCCCACTGTGGTCTTGGCAAACTTCCACCACATGTGAGCACTCCGTTTCAACTGGAAGGCAGCAAATGAAACCCATAAATCATCCTCCTCAATCGCCACCATGGGGTTGTGATCCCCAGAAAAGGTAGAAGGTTCCAGACGGCGAAACTCACGCATCGCGACCGTCATCCTTGGCTCAGGTATGCTCTCCTCCCCCTAGAGGCCTCAGCCAGCTGCCCGATAGAGCCTACCATCTCACGCATCAGATCTATGTCAACAGGTCTTTGGGGTGCATTAGCATCCCCAATATCTAGGACTGGAACATTCCTTCGGCTAGAACCACGGCCACGGCCTCGACCACGGCCTCATCCTCCGCACGTGGACACAATTTTATACGAAAGCAACATAACAGGGTAAGAATCCATCTAACATGATATTGCTAACGTAAAAGACATATCACACATAAGCATACTAACATATAGCCACTTAAGATCATGTCATCACATCTCACATACTGAGGAAAACCAATAAGAAGGACTTGTCCATCTAGATAACCTACTTAGATTTCGAGCTAGAAATCATGTCCGCGAAACGCGTCTCTAACATGGCTCTTAAATTTGTAAATCCAAACGTCCGAAGACAAGACTAATCAATCCTAAGGTCCAACCTCCATGTCCACATATACACAACCATCATGTTAAACAGGCTATCATGCTTATGTAAGAAAACTCTTGAGCACATGCAATTAAGCACATATACATCCTCACAAGGTGATGTACCCTCTTTTCCATGGCTCATAGGTATTCGCACCCAAAGCTCTGATACTAAGTTGTCACGCCCCAAACACCAGGGTCACGCGAAAGCCCACCAAAATTACTGTTTGAGAAAATAAGATTTACAGTTGAAAAACCATCAACTCAAAATTATACATCACTTGGATAAAAAATCCACACAGTTCAATTCTCATAAACAGTAAACAAGCAATCTCATACATGAATAAGTATATCGCCTTAAGGCGTACAAAACCAGCCTTCTGAAATAGGCGCCACATGTATAAGTACATGTCCAAAACAGGAAACTACAACTAGACTTCCGCCACCACAGGAATCTAGGTCAACTCCTCATGCTCACCTGAAAAGGATTACAGCAAAATTCCACACTGTGAGGCAAAGCCCAATAGAACACAGTGTTAGAGCGAAAATAAAATTTTTTGAACTGACGCTGTGACCGTAAAAACGACGTGTGCGTTTTTCATGAAAAACCAGAACAATATTAATCTAAATAGCATAATACCTTTATGAAACTTTTCGAAAAGTTTTAAGAAGTCCCGAATACGTTGAAAACGACCTTGCAATCTTCTCACGTATATCCCGGACGCACTACGACGATCACGGTGTGTGGGCACCGATTCCGATTGAAGAGTTTTCTGCTTCTTGGTTTCTTCTCACACTTTTCTCTCCAAAGGAGGCAAAATTAATTGCCAAAGAGAGGAGAGGGGCG
>JAULJZ010093032.1:0-12195 GCA_032270985.1 Heliamphora pulchella
GTATCTGGGTTACACTAGAAGTCTTCATCATAATTATTCCATAGGTCCATGCTGTAGCCCTATAAATATGCGGGTAGACTGAACCATATTCATAACTTGTCTTCAAGATTAAAGATGACTAGGTTCTGGCAGTACAAGTTATTGAAGGTCCATAGCCCACACTACGTTCGAAAATTGCATAAGGAAATACAGTAGAAGGTTTGACATGAGCTTCAACTCGGAATCAAAAATCGTAGTTGAAGAATCGACCAAAATGGTATTCTTCTAAATTAACTATGGTGGCACGGGTTTTATTTTGATAATTCGATATCAAATAGTTTTATCTAGAGACCGTTTCGGCAATTGCCCATCCAGTTATTTTTTATCAAAAAATCGTTTACAAAAATAATAATCTTGGTAGTTTTGCCTCCAAAAATCATGACCTAAAACCGATAAGTTTACCTCTTCGACCCTCATTATGACCTAAAATTGTCTTCTTCATGACCTAAAACTGATAAGTTTACCTCATTGGTCCTCGTCATGACCTAAAACTAATAAGTTTACCTTACCAGTCCTCGCACGACCTGAAACTGCCCCTAGCATCTTCGATCCTCCTTATGACCTTAAACTTACTCACCTGTCCGCGTATGACCTAAAAATTATCCCCTATAAGAGGTCAGTCCTCCTCGTGACCTTAAACTGACTCGCTAGTCATCGCATGACCTAAAAATGTCCCTTTGAATGTTTGTCCTCCTCATGACCTTAAACTGACTTACCAGTTCTTGTATGACCTAAAAATGCCCTTTTAGATGATCGGTCCTTCTCATGACATTAAACTGACTCATTAGTCCACGCATGACCTAAAAATGCCCCTTTGAATGTTTGGTCCTCTTCATGAGCTTAAACTGACCATTCGGTCCTCCTTATGACCCTAAACTCACTCATCGGGCTTTTCATGACCTAAAACTAATCACCATCTGTTCAATCATCCTCATGACCTGAAACTAACTCTCTAGTCCTATTTAGGACCTAAAACTAATCATTTATGATTCTTCGATCCGTGTTGTGACCTTAAATTCTTGTATGTTTGCATCATACCTGTTTGTGCCATATTGTATATGTCATACATCATGATTAGCCTGTTTACATTATATATATTGCCCCATGAACTACGAACGGTCTGATCCTTTGCAATGGGGGTACATAGGAAGCTCAATGAAAATTCGAGTTTAACCACGCTTTTTGGCATGTTTTGTTTGTGTCTAAGATTGGCAGCTTGTTCAATCGATTTGTCTCTAGAGTTTTGACATTTACTTGCGCCACGAGTTGTTGCAAGCTCTATTAAAGAGGGGCAACTGTAGACACCCCAATTTGACCAAGCCGAATCTTAGTCACTTGTCTCGAATGCGCTCCAATGATGAAAATATGAGAATATGCTCAAAGATATTCCCAAGCAAGAAAAATCACGAATTTGGTTCAAAACCCAAGAAAATCACCAAAAAACCTTCAAACCGTGACATTCCTATCCTCACAGCCGCCACATTTTAAAACCCTAGAGCAGGCCGTGACTTTCTTTATCATGGCCGCAACATTTTAAGCATAGTCGGCACTGTGCAAAAGTGAAAAGGTAGCAGCCAACACTTTTACTCCTTTTTGGACAGATGACAGCATCCCAGAAGGGGTCTGTGTTGCCCACCTTGCCTATAAATAGGCGTCATTTTTCACAAGAAACAAAAGAGAAAGAACTTGACATAAGAGAAAGAACTTAGAGGTCCAAACTTTGCCAAAATACTCTCCTACCCGATATTTCAATATCCATTCCATACTTTTTGAGCCTTGTTCATGGTCTTGCTTGCATTGAGGGAATTTGTAGAGCTCGCATTGGCTTGGAGATAGCGTATTCTCACACCCAAGGAGACATTCTTAGGAACCTGCGACTCTTCTATAAACCCTCATTTTCTTCCCCCAAGGGTGCGTTGGATAAGGTTTCCCTTTGTTTTCATTGTTTATTTGTCATTTATTTCAATCTAAGTATTGTTCATTCATGTTTTCCTTATAAACAGTGTATTCGTATCTTTCTATTTTATATTTAACAGTTATTTCTGTTTTACTTTGACGCTCACAAGCACACTGAGCACATCAAAAACTTTCTAAGGTTCTAGGAATATAACAACCGCGATCTTTCAATGTCACAACCGCTTATTTTGTTAAACCTACAGTCACGGGCGCGACCTTTTTGCACTTGGCCAACACCTTTTTGCCTTCTTTTCTCACGACCGCGATATCCTGTTGTCACTATCCTGATGTCTATATAAGGCTAAAAACATGAAAACTCTCTTTAAAAACTCTCTGTTATTTGTTTACTTCAAGGTTTTTCTCCCTTTTTTTTCTATTTTCCTTTCCCCTTATTTGTACTTCAGTTCATGTTCTTACTAGGTAATGAGTGGTAGATCTGGCCTAAATCGAATGGGTCGCGGTCTCCATTATGTACATCTCATTTTTCTATATGTTCTATAGTTATAAAAATATAACAGCCGCGACCTTTCAATGTCACGGCCGTGTGTTTTATTAAACTCACAGTAACGGCCGCCAGTTCGTTTTCAACAGTCGCAGCTTTTATTTCCATATTTGTCACGGCCGCCATTCCACTTGCAACGGCCATGAGATTTTGTGAGGCTAGTGACATGAAAAATGTATTTCACGCATTATTCTATTCATTTCAATTATCTGTATGTCTTATTTTGAAATATTTCTTGTATAGAGGATGAAGGATGGTGGATCTAACCTAGAATAAATGGGTTATGGTCTCTGTCCTGCATGTCCTGTCCATTTAAGTATGTCCTAGACCTTGTATGATGATTATACCCTTTCTAGATTCTTAAAAACCATGGTTGCAACTTTTATTTGTCACGACCGTGATCTTTTTCATTCTATTTCTCATAGTAACCATATATTTGTCAGGGCTGCATGTTATGTGGCTTATTTTTTCACGGCCGCAACATTTGTTGCTACGGCCGTGAGTTTTATGTATATCCAGTAGCTTAAAAATGGTGTACAAATTTTTTATGTTTATTCTGTATAGCTTGTTCATAACATGATAGGGACAAAAATATTGTCGCATGGCCCTTAGACCATTATTTATTCGTTTTATCACTTACTCTCATTTTTTTTTTGCTTTGCTTTGCTCAAACGATACGTGTGGCATATCTAAAAATAATAACCAAGTTGCATGACCCTAGGATTATAGTTAGGATTTTGTTTCGATGCTTGCTTTTGTTTGAACTCTCTTTAACCTCCCATTCTGTATATGTTACCTTTAAAAATTTTACAACAAAAACCAATATTGACAAAGTAAAGGCTAATCTCACAGTTGGGCAAAAAGGGTGCCTAACACATTTCCTTTTCGTACCTTAGCCCCCGAATCCTTTTTTTATCTGGTTATGTTTTTTTTAAAAGACTCGTAACCTTGTTTTTGTTTTTCTTAGTTTTTCTCAAAAAACCAAGTGGCAACTCTATTTTTCTAAAAAGGGCGCTCGGATACCTTAGGTTTTCTTGTTTTGAAAAGAAAAGAATATTTTTCTAAAAACAATAGATATCCAGTGCACCCCTTTTCAAACAAAACACCTGCAGTAGGCACTCTTAGAACCATCTATAACCTTATCTTCTAAACCCTCTCTACAATATTTAATAAGATTTAAAAACCTAAGAACAAGATTAGAAACAAGGAGGTTCGAAAATAATCGAATAGGAGTAGCCTAGTGGATGTGGTTGGAATGACGCCTTGCATTTTGATTTCTTTTTTATGAGTTAGACAAGTATGTTATGAGGATGTTAACGCCTCTAGAATATACTGATTTTTTATGTTAAATAACATATATGGACCCAAAATACATGTTAAACAAGAGTAGGAACAAGTCTACCGAAGAAAACCTAAGAAAAAGCCACCATTTTTTACTTACCCGAATTTTTCGTGGGACCATACAGTATCTTTTTCAAAACTTATTTTTGCTACAGCTTCATGAGGATATTACTAGCATGTGTGATTTTTGGTAGAGTCATAAATGATGTCTAAGTACCCGAAACATTATTTTTACGCTTTTACGCCAAATGAACAAAAAAACAGCCCATTTTGCCAATTTTTAGAAAATTCTAGAAACATCCCCTCAAGTTAGGCCTTTTGTCCAGAGCAATTTATTTGAATTATCTTTCATTTCAAATTTATTTCGAGTGATTTGACTGGACAATTTTTTCTAAAACTTGTTTTTACCAAACAGTATCATTTTTTGACCTTTTCTGTTCAACTAATTTTCTCCCCTGTTTAGAAGTATCTCTAAGCTTAGATTTCTCATGAAAACTATTCCTAACGTGTATATCTATCACCCTGTAAAACTTTGTAGCAAACAAATGAGTTTTATTATTTTTAAATTATTTTATAGTGAAACCAACAGATTCTGAATTTTTTATTTAAGAAGACGAACGATGCTTAGAAAGTATTTTGGTTTTCATGAGTGAGCCCAAGTCTTAGCAAGTGTTTGTTTAACTCCAAGGGTGAATAAAATATCATAAATAATGAGTTTTTCATTAAAGACTTAAAAAAATGTTTTAGCTATCAATCATAGAACCTACCCAAAAACCTAAACCATTCCTTTAACGCTTGAAAATGGGAGATAGTGCCTAACGTTTACGTAATGTTTTGATTACTTGTTAGGCACCGAAGTTTTATCATCTGAGATTTGAATCTTGGACCTTTTAGAGAAGGTGTTTACGTACTGTTTGACTATTGGGTTGTATACATAAAATCATATTTTTAGTATTTAATTTTATTTTTAATAAAATTAATTTTTTCATTTTATGAGAATCTTAATGAGTAATGTATGAAATATCATTTCTTTAATGTTATGCATAGATGCATTTTATTCTATACAGTATTTAATTTGGTATGTTGGATACAGCTTGCATACAGAAGACCAGATTTTAAGTTCTTACAAAATATAAGTTTCATGTTCACAGTTTAGATGAAAATGGACATACCATCGGTATGACTGTAGCACAGAATTTTAGTAGGTCTGTCTTGGTTACGGGGAACAGATAATAGCGTCGTCTATTATTTTGACTCTCTATCCTAGTACACTTTGTGTGTATTGAACGGGACATTTGAGGTAATTAATTTTATACTTATTATATAAATTAATTCAAACTCCAAGATTATTATGAATAGTGCTTATGCTCTTAATCCTGAAATAATTATTAATTTGTGTATATTTAATATTTGTTATTTTGATTCATTAAAGATGGCGATCTTATATAGGTCTATATTCTCGATGAGTTGGATAACAGTATTATTTTTATGGTAAATATTAATTATTGATGGAATTCACGTCTCGAATAATCGAGATTGACGATACCCCTTTAAAGAAGCTTATAAGTTTTAACCGGGCTAAACCCTGCAGGTTGATTTAATTATCTGATGGTCAAATAAATTAAGTGGAAGGGTTTAATAAATTTAAAGATGTCGATTAAATTAAATTGTTAGTAATTAAATTTAATTGGCGGGTATCGGGAATTTTAATGTGGGGAGAAATGTTAAGCATTTAATAACATGAGCTCAATGCAAGAAGGTCTTGAGATTATGGGTCAGAGTGCAATTATAGTTCTTTAATGGTGTGAACTATAATTTAGTGATTTACAGAAATTGCAGAAACTGCTGTAAGATTTTCATAATTACAGATACCGCTGTGAAGTTTGCTTAATTGCAGAAACCGCTAGATGGGTAAATGTGTCACACTAAAAGTCTGATTCATAATTACTCCACAGGTCCCTGTTGTAGCCCTATAAATATGAGGGTAGGCTGAACCATATTTATAACTTGTCTTCAAGACTAAAGCTGACTAGGTTCTGCTGGTACAAGTTCTCGAAGAATTGTAGTCCACACTACGTTCGAAAATTGCATAAAGGAATACAGTAGAAAGTCTTACGGGAGCTTCAACTCGAAATTAAAATCATAGTTGCAGAATCGACCGAAAAAAGGTATTCTTCTAAAATTAACTATGGTTGCACAGGTTTTATTTTGATCATTCGACGTCAGAAGTTTTATCTGGAGCCCGTTTTGGTGATTGCTCGTCCTGTTATTTTTTATCAAAAAATCGTTCATAAAAACAATGATCTTGGCAGTTTAACTCCAACATTAACAAGGTGAGAGTGCTTAGATATTATCTTGATAAATTGACTTGTGTTATATCTTCTTAAAATGCTTCCATATTTATATTGTGAAATCATGAGTATTGAATGATAGCATGTGGTTACTTATTTTCAAATGTTATGCTATTTCGGTTATGCTATCTATACTTTTTAAGGAAGCATGTGTGAGAGAAAAATGAATGATAATTAAATAATTTTTCCAAAGTGCCAAGTTATGCAGGTGTCCGGCCTATTATATCCCATTGAGAGTGGTTACCCAATTATGGATTTTTATTTTTTCCTTAAAGGGAAGTTTACCCAGTAAAGGGGGTTATTGCCATCTAAGGCATTTCGAGCTGATTTTTGGGTTTTTCACATACCACATGTGCTAGCTAAAGAGTGGCCCTCTTTCCAACCCGTGCTAATCCATATTTTGAGAATTGAGGTTGTGGTACCATTGAAACTCTCAATCGTGAGGAGTGTGATAACTTGGTATCAAAGCTTTAGGTCATAGATTCTATAGACTTGATCGAGTGTGATCTGTGGTAGACTATAGGTCTAGTGCGTTAGCTCACTTTATGTTGTATAGTATGATATAGGCCTTGGAATATCATACCCTCGTCTTCGGACATTTAGTTTAACTAGCTTTGAAGTTCGTTGGGAAACGCATTCTGTAGGCGTAGGTTCCTAATTGGAAGTCTAAGTATGTTATCAAAATTGGGGTGGTAAGCTTTGTTGTGTTGAATTGTCTTGTTCAGCTGCCTATTCCTTTCTTTATAACTCTTAGTTAAGCTGTAGTATCAAACCCTAACTCCTACTTTATTTTATTTGATAGGGTGAAGTATGGAGAATTCTGACGGAGCATCGTTTGTTCTTGACCTACCGAGTGAGGGACAACAGGAAGTATCCCCACCCGTGGGACCAGTACAACCTGAACCGGTAAACCAACCTGACCCAACTGCTAGGATGCTGAAAATGATTAGGAGACTGACCGAACATAATGCATGATGGATTTCAATGCAAGGTGGGAGGAATGGAAATTCTTTGGTTAAGCATCTCAGAGACTTAGGTGCTATGTATTTCCTGGGAACTGTTAGTCCCACTGAAACTGAAAATTAGCTGAGAGACGAAGTGCACATCCTAGATAGACTAGGAGTGGCAGAAGACGATAGAATCGATCTTTTGACTTTATTATTTAATAGCGAGGCGTACAACTGGTGAGAAGCCACTGAGAGACTGTTAAGGATGCTGGTGCCAGGAGCTGACCCTCTAGTACCGTAGAGGACTTCATGGATTCACTTTATGAAGGCTTTCAATGAACAATACAAACCCATATCCTACAAATATGAAAAGGAGCAAGAGTTTATCGAACTAGTGCAAGGAAGGATGAGTGTAGCTGAGTACAAAATGAAATTCACAGAACTGTCAATGTATGCTTTTCAACTTGTACTAGACGAAGAGTCTAGGTGTAGGAGGTTTTAAAAGGGATTGGCTTTCCTGATCAAGACTAGGCTGACAATCCTTGAGATGAACAATTATGCCAACCTAGTTAACAAATAAGAATGATTGAGAAAGACGTGAAGGAGGGAGAAGGAAGGTGTGAGGACTTTAAGAGACGTAAGTTCGGGAGTACTATAACTGATAAGGCAGGAGAACATGGAGCTAGCAATAATGCTTCGAGGCCACAATCCTTTTACAATCTGAGTCATTAGTCGATAGCTAAGAACTCGAGATTTAAGGGAAGTCAATCGAACATAAGAGTGTCTGGTCCCGTGGAAGAGGCTAATTCAAATGCTTGTTTTAAGTGTGGAGCCACTGACCATTTTAAGAAAGATTACCTGAAGCTTAACCAGGGGATCGTCTATGACTGATGTGGGAAATTAGGACACATAGCCCCTTAGTATGGGTATGCAGGAATGCCAGCATAATCATCTATATGGAGCAGAAGGATGGGGGATAATAGACCAAGTGGGAGCGTGTAGGATAAAGGGAAGGGACTAATAGAAACACCAAGAGTCCCAAGATCAGTTTTTGCCGTCACTAGACAAGATGCCCAAGCTACACCTGACGTGGTGACAGGTACACTTACTATTTTTAGTAGAGATGCCTATGTTTTGATTGATCCTAGATCGATGGATTCTTTTATATCACCTGTTCTTATAAGTCAAGTAGATACTGTAAAGATGGAACCCCTTGATTTTATGATGTCAATTGCTACACTAATAGGAGAGGAAGTGTTAGTCAAAAATGTGTACAAGAATTGTCTGTTGAGAATAGGAGATAAAGACATGGTAGTAGACTTGATGGCATTAAACGTAATAGGATTCAACCTAATATTGGGGATAGACTGGTTGTCATCTTATGACGCGTCGTTATATTGTTTTGGAAAGAAAATAGTCTTTAAGATACCCAGAGAAATAGAATTTTCATTCCAAGGGGATAGGGGCAGGACACCTGTACGTATTGTGTCGGCTATTAAAGCTTCAAGATTACTTCAGAAGGGTTGCCATGGATTTTTTGCACACGTAGTTGACATGGAGTCAAAAGGAAAGGAACTTTCAGAAGTGCCAGTCGTCAGTGAATTTCAAGATGTGTTTCCCGAAGACCTACCAGGACTACCCTTAAACCGAGAGATAGAATTTACAATTGATTTATACCCAGGCACGATGCCTACATCCATTCCACCCTATAGGATGTCACCTGTCGAGTTACGAGAATTAAAGGAGCAATTAGAAGAATTAATGGAGAAACGTTTTATCAGATCGAGTGTCTCACCTTGGGGAGCACCCATGTTATTCATAAAGAAAAATGATGCAACTCTAAGGATATATATTGACTATAGACAGTTGAATAGAATAACCATTAAGAACAAGTATCCTTTGCCCAGGATAGATGATTTGTTTAACCAATTACAAGAAGCCAAAGTCTTTTCAAAAATCGATCTGAGATCGGGATACCATCAACTAAAGGTGAGGGAATCAGATATTCCCAAAACTACTTTTAGGACTCGCTATAGATATTACGAGTTTGTTGTAATGCCTTTTGGATTGACGAACGCACCTGTTGTATTTATGGATTTAACGAATCAAGTGTTTAGAAATTTCTTAGACCACTTTGTAATCGTGTTTATAGATAACATTTTGATATACTCTCGAAGTGGGGATGAACACGTGGAACACTTAAAGATTGCTTTGAAAACATTGAGAAATGACAAATTGTATGCAAAGTTTAATAAGTGTGAGTTTTTTTATTGGATCAAGTGGTGTTTTTTGGGTCATGTTATAACTAGGGAAGGAATTTGAGTAGACCCAATGAAAGTTGAAGCTATGGCGAATTGGGTAAGACCGACCAGTGTGACTGAGTTACGTAGCTTTTTGGGTTTAGCTGGTAACTATCGAAGGTTTATTCAGGACTTTTCTTTAATTGCAAAACCTATAACTCAATTGACCCAAAAGAATGTAAAGTTTGAATGGTCCGACCAGTGTGAACAAAGCTTTCAAGAGTTGATGACTAGACTAGTGACAGCACCTGTACTTACTCTCTCATCAGGTGACGAAGGTTACGTAATCTATAGTGATGCATCACATCAGGGTTTAGGATGTTTATTGAAGAAACATGGGTAGGTCATTACATACGTGTCTAAATAGTTGAAAACTCATGAAAAGAATTACCCTACCCATGATTTGGAGTTGACCACAATTGTATTTGCGCTTAAGCTATAGAGACACTACCTGTACGGAGTGACTTGTGAGATCTTTTCTAATCATCAGAGCTTGAAGTATATTTTCACTCAGAAAGAGTTAAACCTAAGACAACGGAGGTGGATGGAATTGATTAAGGATTATGATTGCAGATTCACTACCTACTGGGAAAAGCCAACGTAGTGGCAGATGCACTAAGTTAGAAGACATCGGGAAGTATAGCACACCTTCGAGAGGTACAACGTAGTTCATTTTTTAAGATACGATCACTCGGAACCAACCTTACTGTAGGGAAAAATGGAGGCCTATTGGTGACTCTTAGTGTAAGACCAACTTTATTACATCATATTTGAGTGGCTCAGTTGTTGGATAGCCAGGTGGACAAAATAAGGTCGGAGGCAGATGCCAAGGGCAAGATAGAGTTTAAAACTCGAGACGATGTGTTGTGGTTTGGCCATAGATTGTATATGCCAAGTAATGATGAGTTAAGGAAACAAATTTTAGACGAGCCCCATAATTTGGCATACACCAAGTACCCTAGAAGTATGAAGATGTATAGAGATTTGAAGGAGCTTTACTGGTCGAGTAGGATGAAGAAGGACGTTGCAGACTTTGTGGTAAGATATTTAGTATGCCAACAAGTCAAGATCGAACACCAAAAGCTGGCAGGACTTTTACAACCGTTACCTATGCCTAAATGGAAGTAGGAACATATCACTATGGATTTTCTAACCAGGTTGCCTCGATCACCAAAAGATAATGATGCCATTTGGGTGATCGTGGATGGATTGACGAAATCAGCACACTACCTACCCATGAAGATGACATTTTCTTTGGACCGATTCGCACGACTATACATTGATGAGATCATTCGTCTTCATGAAGTACTAGTTTCTATAGTATCATATAGAGATCTGCGCTTTACCTCTGAATTCTAGCCAAGTTTACAAGAAGCATTGGGGACTACATTGAAGTTTAGCATGGCCTTTTATCTGCAAATCAACGGCCAATCAAAAAGAACGATTCGAACCTTGGAGCATATGCTCAGAGCATGCGTACTGGATTTTTTCGAGAGCTAGGAGGAGCTCTTATCTTTGATCGAATTTGGGTACAAAAATAGTTTTCAATCGACGATAGGAATGGCATCCTACAAGGCGTTATACGACAGGAAGTATCGGAATCAAATTTTTTGGGAGGAAGTTGGAGAATGAAAGTTACTAGGACCTAAAATTGTCCAAATCACTACAGACAAGATAAAGTAAATTCGAGAGAGATTGAAGCAATCACAAGGTAAGTAGAAGAGTTATGTGGACAATCGTAGACGCGACCTAGAGTTCGAAGTTAGAGATCACGCATTCTTGAAAATATTGCCATGGAAATGAGTGATGAGATTTGAAAAGAAAGAAAGTTAAGTCCTCGTTACATCGGACCATATGAAATTATCAAGAGAATGAGGAATGTTGCGTATCAACTAGCATCATCACTGGAGTTGTCGAGACTACATAATGTATTCCATATCTCTATGCTAAGGAAATACATACCCGACTCGTTGACCTCCAACTTGACCTTATATACGAAGAGGAGCAAACGAAAATACTGGATAGGAAAGAACAAATCCTGCGGAGCAAAGTCATTCTGTTGGTGAAAGTGCTGTGGCAAAGTCATTCAATTGAAGAAGCTACCTAGAAACAGGAGGAGGATATGAGAAAGAAGTATCCACATCTTTTTGAATAAGGTGTGAAAATTTCGAGGACGAAATTTGTTTAAGGACAATAGATTGTAATAACCCGCATTCCTAAAACTAATATAAATGAAAATGTGAATCGAAATTAGTTAGTATGTTAGCTATGAAAGGAAACTCAGAATCTAACTCCCTAGAAAAGATCTAAACTAAACTTAGAGTTTTCTTGAAATCGAGAATTGCGATGAGCTAAACCTAGTGATGGTTTAAAGTTATAAAGTTGGGAGCCCAAGTCCTTAAGCCCAATAAAGAAATAAATAGAAAATTTGGCTCAAAGGTTAGCTAAGGCCCATTTCTTCACTAAAGCCCAAACACACACAAGGTCCAAGACTAAAAATGAGGTCCAAGTAGGAAGAATGACCCAACTCAAGTAAGGCCCAAATTATTTAATATAGGCCTATAAAAATTAAAAAGAAAAGTCCATGTCACGCCCCAAACTCCAGAGTCACGCGAAAGCCCACCAAACACCGTTTATGAAAATAAGATTTACAGTTGGAAAACCATCAACTCAAAATATACATCATTTGGATAAAGGATTCCCAAAGTTCAACTCTCATAAACAGTAAACATGCATTCTCATACATGAATAAGTATATC
>JAULJZ010093043.1:0-12195 GCA_032270985.1 Heliamphora pulchella
GCTCAATCTAACCTCCTAAAGTCAAGCTACACACTACTTAGCACCTAGTCACATCACATTAACACATTTTCACATACTGAGGGAAAGCCCCAGAGCAACACGATAATCTGAGCAACTAGTTCAGATTTCTCATAGAAAGAATGTCGGCCAAACGCTTTTCTATTTCGAACCCCAAAGCAGTTGATCAGATGCCATATGGCATACCACCTCACCCTGAGACTCAATCCTCCACGCTCATATAAACACATAAAATGCAAGCACACAACTCATGCCATGTAGTGGTGCCTAACCTCGTCAAACAGGTCACATACTATGGTCATGGATACTTTTCACAGCTCCTGGGTATTCGAACCCAGAGCTCTGATACCATTTTGTCACGCCCAGAACCAGGGGACCCATGAACTAATCCCAAACTGACTCATATAAGAAATTACCCAATTAAACATTTGTCTTTTTAACGATTTGAACTCAAAATGTATTTAAAAGAAAATAAAATTTTTCAACAAGTAACCATATCCTCATGCATATAAAATTACAACCAAATACTTTGGGTTTCCAAGTGTCCATTACAATAACAATATCATTACAGTAATCCATTTTTGCTTATGTACAAACATGATATAGAACACAAAATCTTTCTTCAAGCCCTTTCTCAAAATGCATTCCTTGCCCTGGTATCGCCCCTGGTCCTCAAGACCTCAAATGGTGTGGTAAACATACGTAAGACGAAGCTCGTAGGATATAGATTAACCTAGATGTAATGCATGATTTGTGTGGTGTGATAGGTGCAACAGAAGAAAATGCAAGTTTTCCCAAATTCATTTATCCTTCAAATGCACACACCCACGCACACCAATTTTTTCCAATTCTTCCTTTCATATTATTTATATCATCACTTCATTATCCGATTTTTCACAAAAATCGTGTCACATTTTTTTTCCTCGATTTATCACAAAACTGTATCGCAATTAATGAATCGGTATCAGGTGCAGCTTATAGAAATCCGTCCCTATTAATTCCCAATAGGCTACGCGAAGCCATTGGATAATAGATAACTTTATAACTCACCACGATACAACACCACATTTCGGGGGTTAACCCGTGGGCATGTGGTCCCCATCTTGCGTAAATTTTTGGTCTTTCACTACGAACCCGCTAGTCCAACTTAATTCACAACAATCCCTACGGTTCATTATTTGTTCATTTTTTTCACAAAAAAAAAATCTAGTAGTCCAACCCACAACTGGTTCCTCTCCCAATCATTTTCACACATTATCATCTTAGTTCCAATTTAACTTTTCCATTTCATTATCAAGTCACATTCGATTTTAGTTTTCGTTTTCTCTTTTCAAATCAAATGCATCACAAGCTCCATTACACAACCTTTCATGAATTATATTTTACATTTTTTTCATAAATCTCATAATGCACCAATAACACAAAAATTTAAATTTATGCCGTATGAAAAAATAGAATGCACCCATCATATGCATATATATACAAGTTAAAATCCATGTTTTATCTCTAAAGAATAAAATCTTAAAAGATGACCATGTCACTACATAACCCACAATTACCCATAACCATACATGTTCTTCAAAACCTTGGTTATATGTCGAAAACCTCATTTTTATCGCAAATCCAACCAATCGGTACGATACTTACATCCCAACCCAGGTGTAGTGAAGTAGGTAAATTGATAGCCCAACGAATAAGAAATTTGATAAAAATGTTCAATATTGAGAAAAATATCATTTTTCAAAGCATTTGACCAAAAACGAGTGAAAAATAGTTAAGAATATTTAACATACCATCACTATTTTAATTATACCTTTTGCAACAAAAGAAATTTTCTTGTGAGAGTAGTCTTGTTGGAAAGATGACTTCCGGGGTTTCGATTTGATTATGAAAACGACCTCATTCAGAGTCCGAATGAGGGAGATATGATCAAACCAAGTTGCCCCTGCGCAGCCAGTACACTTGAGCGGACATCGGGTGCTCGAGCGCTCAACTCTCTACCAGTTGAGCGCTCAAGCGGACAAGGCTCTGCTCGAGCGCGCTGTCGCCTGAAAAAAAATCCCAAAACTCCCATGTTTTGAGTTTCTAACTTCAAAACCTTTAATGCTTCATCAAACATGTCATAAATCTCAATTTTCACTACAAAAATATTGGATTCAAGTCTCAAAAACCCTTTTTATGCAATAATTTCTCAAAATCATGGTTAATCCTTTCTCAAAAACCCCCATTTCCATCCAACCCAATGTAATACACACATAAACCTTTCAATCTATCCATTATACATAGAATCAACTCAATTTTTATACATATAAACAAAATATCAACCCAAATCTTAACAAACATGTAAGAAAATCTAGATCTTACCTTGGATTTGCTCAAAAACTTGAAATTCCTCCAATTTCTCCCTCCTAGGATATGGGTGTTCTTGCCTCCTTGGTGCTTCATCTCCCACCTCTTTGCTTTAAAGCTTGATTTGCGTCCTTGGTTACTCCCAATCTAGCCCCTAAGCTTCACTTTGAATGATGGAGGGTTAGGGTTTTGGGTTTCTCTCACTTTCTCTCTCAAAGAGAGGAGGAGGAAGAAGAAGAGAGAGATATGAGATGAAACAATGAGGGTGGTCTCTCCCTCACGTGGCTAACACACACACACACACACACCTCTAAATATCTCCATGGTTCGAGAGCACTCCAAACATTTCTCGATAGTTCGCTCGAGTAGACCCCCACCGCTCGAGCGGTGACCCTTGGAGCAAAATTCTATGAAATTTCTTAAAATTCATCTCAAACTTTCAACTTTGCTCACGTTTAGATATTTCAAATTATCCATTTGCACAGCCTTATTAACATCATTTGTTACCATATATCTCAATTTTACTTTCACCTATTACTAATTTAACCATTAACGAACAAAAAGTTTATAGCCCTCATGTCCAAATTTATTTTGGTCTCTTGTCTTACCGAAAATATAAAAAATAAAATAAATATGTACCGGGTCTCTACATGATGTATATCTGTTTTATATATTCATGTTAATTTAATTAATTCAAAAAATTTGATTTTAATTAAATATTTTTTAAAAGAAAATAAAATTAAGTTTTTTTAATTAAATGGAAAAACTTTAGATATTTTATTTTTTACAAAATATCATGTTTAAGATAATTTTTTATTAAATTGAATATCTTAAAAAACGTGAAAATTTTAAAAAATGTGAAAATTTATCTCAAATTTTATATTAATTAAACCAAAAAATATTTAATTTAAATAAATTATTATTTTTTAAAAAATATGTAACATAAAATAAAATAATTGAATACCTTTAATCTCTAACTTAGCAGAAAAGATAAAAGAAAAACTATGCATTCATTGTGTCACGTCCCAAACCCAGGGTCACGTGAAAATCCACCAAAATCCAGTTTTAATAAAATAAAGTTTTATATGATCAAAACCATCTGTTGAAATAAAGGGAAAACCCAAAAAAGATACATCTCTCATAAAGAAAAATATACAGTTCCAACATGCATATAGTGTATCGCCTTATGGCGTACAACAACTGCCTTTAGGATCAGACATACCCAAAAAGAAAACTACTACAGTCATCCACCATCTGTCAGCACGGGCATCACTAGATCTACTCAAGATCATCATCCACATCATCACCTGAAAAAAGTTTTGTACAGAAAATTCCACCCGTGTACCGAAGCCCAATAGAAATAGACAATACAGCCGTAAAGCAGGAAAGATGCAATCATATAGAGTGGGAGCGTACTCAACCACAGGCCAAACGGTTTTACGTCATAAAACCTCAAGTTTCCCACAAACCTCCAAAACAGTTTTCCCTTCACAACTAAGCATTTATACAATATAAAACACATTTTACAGTTGAAGGAAAACAGTAATCAAAATATTGTTCCCTCACGATATGTACCATCGTGGAAAAAGAAGAAGAATATGATCCTATGTATCAATTCTGTCACAGAGACAAAGGTAGCAACTATAGACTCTTGTCCATTACCCTAGACCCCAGCCGTTCAAGACTCGCTAGATAATGACAAGTTCTATACGGAGCACCACGACGAATCACTTAATTTACGGGCGACAACCTGAGAGAACTAAGCACACAACCGTCTCAATTTACAGGGAATAACCCGAAGGACCTGAGTACCTACGCTGCGCACGTTTTCGGACTTACACTGAGAGCAACTCGTGCCAAATACACGTCATTCCGATACATCTACATAATCTTCTAAAAATCGAACCATAGCTCAACTACGAAAATTTTTTCCACAAAATACATTATACATGTATGTAGATCCATCCATCAACATGGAGATCAAACAAAACATTTTCAAAATATTTTTTTTCGTTTTCAACAAAACTTTTCAAAACCGGAGACTCAACCCCGAAGGCGAGCTCTAAACCTCCAAAACACCAAGTGTTGAGATTTCATCAAAAACCCTCATTTTTCACCATTTTCAAGAACTCCATATGAAAATCATAAAACTACATGTCATACGATGTAATAAACCAAAAAAGAAAAAAACATGCTTTTTACCCGAAAAACTAAGCTTTAAACATATATATGACATTTCATGCATTTTCTACTGATGAAAAAGCATACAATTACATATAACACCCTAATACAGCAGTAGGGTCTAGAATCCTACCTCGGCCAGTCGAAACTCAAAGCCTCAAAATTCGAACCACGTCGGAACAAGAATCTGATCTGCCGAACACGAAGCTAGCAACGTGAATAGTAGGGATCCACAAGCTGATCGTCAAAAACTAGGCTCGGGCAAGTCAAATATGTAGAGAGAAGGCAGAGAGAATGGAAGAAATAAGCTTTTTCAAACATTTCAGCCCCTGGAACTACTTATAGACTCGACCAAAAAGCAGTTCAGTCGACTGAAGAGGCCACTTCAGTCAACTGAAGCTCCTCGAGAAATGTACCACCGCCTAGTTCACTCGACCGAACCCCCTTGGTTCAGTAGACCGAACTCAAGAAAACTAGTTCAGTCGACTGAACATAGCAGCCCAGTTGACTGAACCCATGTGGCTCAGCCTATTGTTTTTGGTCTCGAGATTTCTGTTCTAAGGCCAACCAAACAAGCCTAAACGAGGTTCGAGAAGGCATAAAACACATCTATACATGCTGTTCTACAATGCCAAAGCATAAACCATGCATCAATGATATACATAACATGAAAGAAACACGTCATCATTTATATATATCAAAGATAAAGCGATACAGGGTCTCACACATTAAATTTTATTTGTTACCCATTAAAATACGAAAAAATAGTTTGGAAAATTGGAATCTTTAGAATCGTGTACACGAAAAGAAGTTTTTAGACTCTTTTAGATCATGTGATTTTCAAAATTAATAAATCTATTTTAATTAAATTAATTTTTATACCTCTCAAAAATATTTTAAAAATCTATGTGGGAGAGAGAATTTATTCATAGATAAATTCTGCGGTTTCCATCACCAGTTTGTAGGCCTTCCTCCCCATCTGACAGATTAATTGTGATATCGCTGGTACAAATCTCTTTTTGGGATAATTCTAGATAATTGTTAGTGTGGATCACTTCTCCATCTAAAGGATTTATTGTGAAGCGATTGATCTGGGATTAGGTGGTGATTAACACTTTACTGCAAATAATTATTATCCTCTCCATCTGAGTCACTGTTATTATTTACTAGATTGAAGCAATGTCAACTGTTTAATTTTACTTGGTAGTGTCAGTTGCTTAGATAGTAAAATTAAATGAAATTGACCTGTTTGAACAAACGATAGATAATAGACGTTTTTCCATCGAGGCATGCTATTCACAGGGTACTAGGCTGCTAGCGATTTTTTTTTAAATGGTAGTGGAAACCAAATTAAAAATAAATTCAAAGTTTTGCTCGTCATAATTAATGGTTATTTTTAATTATGTGATTCTTATTAAAAAAATGGCTTTTAATCCTCCCACATCTATACTCAAAAAAAAAAAAAACTTACTAAACCAAACTATGCTGACTGGAAAAGTAATTTAGACATTGTCTTAACTGCTGAGGACATAAGTTTATATTAATTGATATTTGTCTATCAGTACCTGATGAGGGAACGACTGAACAGGAAATCTAGGCCCATCAAAAGTGACAGAAAGCTGATCAGATGGCTTGTAGTTATATTTTGGCTTTCATCTCAAATATTTTGCAACATCAGCATCAGTCTATGCCTAGTGCCTATGACATGATTATGAATCTCAAAAAAATATTTGGGGATCAAAATCGTGCTGCAAGGCAGGTGGCCATGAAATCTCTTATGAATGCAAACAAAGCTGAAGGCACCCCAGTCAGGGATCATGTTCTGAAGATGATCAGTCTTCTAAATTAACTAGAGATCCTAGGAGCTAAAATTTACAGGGAAACCCAGGTCAATATCATACTCTAGTCATTTCCTGATAGTTTTAAGTAGTTCTGCCTGAATTATACCATGAATAAGCTCAGCTTTTCATTGGCAGAACTTCCTAAAGAACTTCAAGCAGTCGAGGGTGTTCTTTGGAAGCCAGGTTCTGTGCATATGGCTGAAAAAGGTTCTTCCTCTAAGCCAAAAGGCAAGAAGAAGAAAAAAATTCAGACACAGGGAGGCACAAGTCCAAAAGCAATTAAGAGACCATAAACTGGTGTGAAGAAGCCGAGAGGCAAGTGCTATTACTGTAACTAGTTTGGGCATTAAAAAAAATAGTGTCCAATTTTTCTTAGTAAGCAGAACAAACCTGGTAATTTCTGTTCACTGGTGGTTGAAACATGTTTAGCGGTGTTATCTACCGGTACCTAGTGTGTAGATATGGGAGCCACTAATCATGTTTGTAATTTTTTGTAGGGGTTTCAAGAAATCAGGTAACTCAGTGATGGAGAAATATACCTTCATATGGGCAATAGTACAAGGGTGGCAGTAGTTGCAGTAGGATATGTCACTTTCAATTTTAGTAGAGATAGATTTTTACTTCTAAAAAATTGTCTTTAAGTACCTTCCATTAGAAGAAATTTAATTTTGGTTTGTAGTTTAATAAAGGACAAATATTCTATTCATTTTAATGACTCTGTAGTTGTTAAGAAAAATAAATATTTTATTTGTTCATGTACATTGGTAGATGATCTGTATGTCGTATCTCCTATCTCTTCTATACTGCAATTAACTGAATTGAATAACATAACTAATTTACCATATAAGAGAAAGTTTTCATTTTTAATGAACCAAACGTTTCTTTAGCACTTGCGCTTGGGTCATATTAATCTAAAAAGAATAAACAGACTGGTAGAAGATGGACCTTTGAGTTCATTGGAAGTGGAGGCACTTTTAGTCCGTGAATCCTGCTTAGAAGGTAAGATGACCAAGAGGCTCTTTTCGGCCAAAGGCTATAGAGTTAAAGAACCGTTGGAACTAGTTCACTATGATGCGTGTGGTCCTATGACAATCCGGGTTAGAGGTGGTTTTGAGTACTTTGTTAATTTCATTGATGACTACTTAAAACATGAATACATTTACCTAATGCACTGTAAGTTTAAATGCTTTGAGAAATTCAAAGAATTTAAAGCGGGGACAGAGAATCGTCTGGGTAAAAGTATCAAATCACTACGATTCGACCGTGGTGGGGAGCACCTCTTTGGAAAGTTTATGGACTACTTATCATCAAAAGGAATTATATCCCAATAGACTGCACCAGGCACTCCGCAGCAGAATGATGTAATAGAAAGAAAGAATAGGACTCTTATGGAGATGGTAAAGTCCGTGATGAGTTATTTAGGTTTACCTGATTCGATTTGGGGACTCGCATTAGAGACATCGATTTACATTCTAAACTTGGTACCTTCTAAGTTTGTACCTTTTATTCCTATAGAATTGTGAACTGGGCGTAAGCCTAGTTTGAGACATATTCAAATTTGGGAGTGTCTAGCATATGTGCTGAAAGGGAACGCAGGTAAATTGGAACCGAGGACAAAAGTCTATTTCTTTGTCGGGTATCCCAAGGGAGCGAAAGGTGGTCTATTTTATAATTCTAAGGATCATAAGGTCATTGTTAGCACCAATACTCGATTGTTGGAAGATGATTTTATTATGGACTACAGGCCCAAAAGCAATATTATTCTAGAAGAATTGAGAGGAAATACTAGTAGAACAGAAGAAGAACCACAAGTCACTGATATCCCATTATCTCGTCGTAGTGGGAGGATTATCTGGACAGGTGCAAATTATGAATAGGGTGCTGATGCATAGGATTCAGATTCTGCACAGCGTATTACTGCTAGTACATAGATACAGGTAGTGCCTCGTCGTAGTGGGAGAGTTGTTCATCAACCTGATCGGTATATGTTCTTGGGAGAGTCTTTTGATAAGATCCCGATAAAACTGGATACCAAACGCTGTAAGTACAATTAGGCACTTCAGGACAAAGATGCAAATCTTTGGCAAAAGGTTATAAATTCAAAGATGGAATCTATGTTTTCCAATCAGGTCAGAAAAGTTGTAGAATCACCTGAAGGGATAAAATCTATTGGATGTAAATAGATCTACAAGAGAAAGAGAAGAGTAGATAGAAAGGCTGAAACCTTCAAAGTTAGGCTTGTTGCAAAAGGGTTTACTCAAAAAGCAGGGATCGATTATGAGGAAACCTTTTCGCTAGTAGCCATGCTTAAGTCTATCCAAATTCTCTTATCCATTACTACACATTTTGATTACAAAATTTGACAAATGGATGTCAAGACAGCTTTTCTTAACGAAACTCTTGACGAGTGTATCTATGTGGTACAACTAGACAGTTTCATAGCAAAGGGCCAGGAGCACATGTTGTGCAAGTTTAAGAGATTTATTTATGGACTTAAGCAGGCATCAAGGTCTTGAAATACTCAGTTTGATCAAGCCATAAAGTCTTATGATTTTTATCAAAGTCCAGATGAGTACTGCATGTACAAAAAGCGTGACGGAAGCGTGGTGGTCTTCCTAGTACTTTATGTAGATAATATCTTGCTTATCGAAAACGATGTGGGGGCATTATCTATGGTAAAAGTATAGTTTTCTGGACTGTTTGATATGAAGGACTTGGGAGAAACTAGTCACATCTTCGGAATCAAGCTTGTGCGAGATCGAAAACAAAGGATGTTGAGCTTATCACAAGCAAAATATATTGATGATATCCTTGCTCATTTTAGCATGTAGGATTCCAGGAAAGGGTTTCTCTCTTTCAGGCATGAAATCACTCTATCCAAGGATCAGTGTCCTAAGACACCTGATGAGATAAAAAAGATGAAGGCAGTTCTTTAAGTTTTGACAGTAGGAAGCCTAATGTGTGCTATGTTTTGCATTAGACCTGATATCTACTTTGCCAATGCCGTGGTTAGCAGATATCATTCTAACTCAGGACAGGAGCATTGGACTACGGTAAAGAATATAATCAAGTACCTAAAAAAGATTAAGTATTATATGTTAATTTATCAGGCAGACTGTCTAGTACCTTTAGGGTACACAGACTTAGATTTTTAGTCAGACAAAGATTCTCGTTAGTTTACCTAAGGATATGTATTTACCTTAGGAGGTGGAACTATTAGTTGGAAGAGTATCAAGCAGTCCTGCGTTGCTGATTCCACCATAGAGGTCGAGTATGTGAAAGCTTCTGAAGCAACCAAAGAGGCTGATTGGCACAGGAACTTCCATTAGATCTAGACGTGGTCCCTTCAGTTCAGTCTGCCATTACACTTTATTGTGATAATAGCGGAGCGGTTACAAATTTGAATGAACCAAGAATCCACAAGAAAGAAAAATATATTGAGCGTAACTATCACCTGATACGAGAAATTATACAGAGGGGTGATGTTTGTTAGGGTTGGTATACTGAAAACCATATTTTTAGTATTTAATTTTATTTTAATAAAATTAATTTTCTATTTTATGAGAATATGTATGAGCAATATATGTGTATCAGTTTGTATGGATGTCTAATATTCGGTATAGTATTTAATCTGGTGTGTAGAGTACGGCTTGCACACAAAAGATCAGATTTTTGATTTTTGCAGAAAATAAGTTTTATGTTCACAGTTTAGATGGCAATGAACATACCATCGGTACGACTGTAGCACATAATTTTAGTAGGCCTGTCTTGGTTATAGAGAACAGATAATAGCATCGTCTATTGTTCCGACTCTCTGTACTAATACACTTTGTGGGTATTGAAAGGGATATTTGGTGTAATTAGTTTTGTTCTGACTATATAAATTAATTCACACCCAAGGTTATTATGAATAGTGGTTATCCTCTTAATCCTGAAATAATTATTGATTTGTGTATATTTAATATTCGTTATTTTGATTCATTAGAGGGTGTGATCTTATATGGGTCTATATTCTCGGTGAGTTGGATAGCGGTATTATTTATATGACAAATATTAATTATTAATAGAATCCACGTCCCGAATGATCGGGATTAACGATACCCCCTTAAGGATGCTTATAAGTTTTGACCGGGCCAAATCCTGCAGGTGGATTTAATTATCTGGCGGTCAAATAAGTTAAGCGAAAGAGCTTAAAGAATATCAAAATGCCGTTTAAATTAAATTATCAGTAATTAAATTTAATTGGCGGGAATCGAAAATCTTAACGTGGGGAGAAATGGTAAGTATTTAATAACAAGAGCTCAATGCAAGGTGGTCGTGAGATTGTAGGTCAAAGTGAAATTATAGTTCTTTAGTGGTGTGAACTGTAATTCAGTATTTTATGAAAATTACAGAAATCTCTGCGTGTCTTTCTATAATTCCAGAAACCTCTAGTAGGTGTCTGTATTCCACTGAAAGTCTAACTCATAATTACTCCCTAGGTCCCTGCTATAGTCCTATATATACGCGGGTAGGCTGAACCAGTTTAAGATTGATAGTTCATATATCATTATCATTATGATATTATTTTTGTTCTTTCAAGATTTAAATATATCGGGGTTTTGCCGGTACGAGTTCTCGGAGGATCGTAGCCCACACTACGTTCGAGGATCGCGTAAGGGAATACAGTAAAAGATCTAACTGGAGTTTCAACTCGGAATCAAGTTGTAGTTGAAGATTAGACCGACAAGAGGTATTCATCTAAATTAACTTTGGTTGCACGAGTTTTATTTTGATTGTTCTTTGTCAAACAATTTATCTGGAGCCCGTTTTAGTGTTTGCTCGTCTATTTAATTTTTTACCGAAAATCGTTTACAAAAATAATGATCTTGACAGTATTGCCTCCAACAAATTGGTATCAGAGCCGTTTTGTTTTTTGTTTACGGTTATCGGGGTCGGGTGGATTTAGAACTGTTGCTAACTTTGTTTTGCAGGTATTCTAATTCCGATTTTATAATTATCATTTATTTTTATATTTGATTGAATGCGTTGATGATGATTTAATTTTTTTTAATCACGAGGGTTGATCGTGATAGATTAATTGATTGTGAACTCTACGGAGGCATAGGATCAATATAAAAATTATTTTTTGATTTTTAATTTTTTTAATTTTATATTATCCAAAATAAAATAAAATAAAAAATTCAAAGAAACAAGAACACATGGCGCCGGTGCTTGGGATTCATGGTTAATCACTATTTCAGTTCATAAAGAAACAAATAGAAAGTAAAGTCCCATTCGGCAGCAACATTTTTCTTCCAAACAATCAGCAATTCCAAAGCAGCCGAAGGTGAAGTCCAAAATAGCCGGCGCCAACTCAGCTGTTTTCCAAGCACACACTGGCGCAGTGACTCAGCAATTGCAAAAATAGTTGCGTACAAATCCAAGCCAAACGAGGCCCAGCAAGCGACAGCCAATCCCCAGTGTCACGGACCGCCATCCAATGCCCCGTGATACCTCAAGACAGCCCAGTGCGCACATGCCCATGTGTAGCGCATCCAGCACGCCTCAGCGCGCACGCGCCCATGCGTAGTGCCCCAATGCCCATGCCCGCGCCCCTGCACCGCATTCCTGGCTCGATGCCCATGCGCGCGCCCCTGCGCCGCACGCCTAAGCGCCCCATCTAGCACGCGCCCATGCACCGCACGCCCCAGCCGGCACGCACATGGTGCCTTTTTCCAATTTTTTCCTATTTTCTTAGTGATAGGACAATAATTTGCCGCACATCATGTGGGCCTTTTTATTTTAGAATTTATGAGCTATTTTC